>JARQOC010000007.1:220201676-220322400 GCA_033576535.1 Allobates femoralis | reverse complement strand
CTGAGTATAGCTCATTGTAGAAAGAAGAAAAGACCATGCAATTAACTGTTGTGCACACCTTTAGAATGAAAGAATATATACTTTATTAACAAGATTCCAGACAGCAATGACAATTCATCTAAAAGCAATTAAAACCAAAAAGTACATCCTGCGACACCGGTTTGCAGATAAATTTTACAATTCAGTCGTAACAGCAAATGAGTACAAATCTGTGTATGTACATACATTAGCAAAAAAATAGCTTGACATAGAACTAGAGGCACAAATAAGAATAATTGGTATTATGTGTGGGACTGAAGGAATATGTGCACAAGTGTAATGGACAGGAAATGCAGCTCACAAAATTGCTAGAATGTCTTAGAAGAGTATGGATTTCAATGGCTGCTGTGCAACACCTATAAACAGCCCTAATGGGACAAAAATCAAAAGTATTGCTATACAGCTGGACTTCTTACAGGTGCTGCACAACACTATTGCAGACACCCCATCAGACCTTCTTATAGGTGCTGCATGGCTCCCTTTAAGGCTGCAGGCACACTGGCGTGAAACTCGCGCAAGAGCAATTTGAGAAAAACTCACATTGCACTTGGACCAGTGTTACCCTATCAGGCAGGGCATACTGGAGCGAAAACGCAGGTCTCCAAAAACGCTTGTGAAAAATGCAACTGTGACCCTAGCCTAAAACTGATGGCGATCTCATAAACATTCCTGGACTAGTTGCTGTTCTGCTGACCCAAGCGTGAAAGCTTCATGTATTTCTATGCAGATCTCAGGTCAGGGGAACCATGGCTTGTCCAGGCTTTTTTATGCAAGCGTCTGTGTTATACAGCTATCTTACCCTGGCCTAATACTAAAGTAAAGTTGACATACTCGCAATATAGTAGAGATTGCAACCATGTTAAATATGCTGCAGCAAATGTTCCTAGTGAAGAGTGTAAAGCAGGGGTGGGGAACCCCAGGCCTCGAGTGCCGCCAACAGTGCAGGTTTTTAGGCCCTCCTTAGTATTGCACATGCTATAATTGAATCCCCTGCACTATTAAAGATTCTAGCTCCTGTGCAGTGCTGAAAAAAATCCTAAAACCATGACCTGTTGGAGGCCCTCAAGGTGTAGAGGACACTGCAGGACTGTGAACAGTATGGTGAAATTCATTTGTATAGACAATAAAGTAGAGGGTCTGCTGGAATTCAAGTGGTTAAAGAAAGATGTAAACAAATTCATATAAAAACCATTTTAAGGTAGGGAACTGCTTGGTAAACAATTCTAATGACACGGTGTTGTGAAGTATGTAAAGAATGATGTTTGCAGACTGATATATTTGTGGATATACTTACCGTACATAGCTATTTCTTTCCATTTCCCTGTCAATATGGACACAAGTGCTATAACGTACAAGAAAATTGATTCAATAAGAGATTGAAAAGAGGGCAGCATTTTGAGAAAAAACATTGAAAAGTGTCTGTGTGATGTATGGAGGCTGAATGTAACCCCGAGTTTATTTGAGTGTCAGGACAATCTATCAGTGTAGCACACACGAGGACGTTAGCAGGGAGATCAATTCTTGTGCTGTTTGGAGCAGTGTATAATGATGGCGATGCACATCTGCAATGTAATCCATTTCTATTCATGAAATAGCAATGGAGCAATGTGTAATATATTCTACAAACCATTCTTTTTGTAGCTGTCTTTTATCGCTCCGGGATGTAACATTCCTCCCATGAGTTTTAAAAGAAGATTGAAAGTATTTCTTGTAAGAATTTATCACTCTGATGGACAGAGATACATAACCTTCTTGTTTTGTAAAAACAAAACCTTTATTCCAAGGCTTCAACCTCACTCTCTTCTTTTCAGCCAGTTTCCATATTAGCAAGGGTTTCTTTTTTTAGTCAAATATTTATTAATATTTTATAACTATGCATCTCAAGAACTGTATTATATAAATGTAAATATAATGAGTATAATACATGAGGCCTACGTGACATGCCCACATATTGCCATAATGTATCACATGACACCAAATGTATATATTCTGAACATATAACCATTTCTAGCCAGTCTTATTACATAACTGATATTGTCATTTTAGGACAAATTGGTGTTTTCATCCATCATTTGGACATTTTTGGCACCTTCTTTATTATTCTTTTTATTCCAGATATAAGAAATATCTAATAAAAATAAAACTATATTAATTGTAGGAACACATATTTGACTTTTTATACTGTTTCTTTTATTAAAACCTATACAAAGTTGTATAGGTGATTGGATGTAGTGGTATTATATCTGTGAGTCTATATAATTACACC
Organism: Allobates femoralis; assembly: GCA_033576535.1. Lineage (NCBI taxonomy): Eukaryota > Metazoa > Chordata > Amphibia > Anura > Aromobatidae > Allobates > Allobates femoralis. Next base: position 220,320,095 of record JARQOC010000007.1, on the reverse strand, counting down.
TTAGTGCACTTTTAAGAATGAGCACTTCAGCAGTCGTCAGCACGATTCCTGTCTCTACACAAATACAGTCTGGCAGTAAATTATGAACTTGGAGATCGCACTATTGCCAGCTGAGACTCTGTAATAAGAGCCTCTCTTGTCTTGAGTAGTAAACAATTGAAATATCCTTGTTTATTATCTTTAATGAACACTGAGTGTTGGACGAGTTAGAGGTAGGATGCGTGTATTGACTTCAAGAAGAAGCACTCTACTCGAAATAGGCCATGTGTGCAAATTACTTTAGCTTGGAGTACAAGTGGGTACATCAGCTGTAAGTGCTGCTTATGTATACAGCTGGAGGTCTGTACCAGATTTAAGGAAATATATTGCAATTCAAATTTGTTGGGTTAGCTGAATGTCACCCAAAATAAAACTTGTGTTAAATAAATTTGCTGCAAATTCCAGTGCCAAAAATTCACTAAATATCTGGAAAGAAACACAGAAATTTACACAGAAAGAAAGGAAAGAATGAGGAAAAAAAAAAGAAAAAAGAAAGAAAGGAAAGAGAAAAAAGAAAGAGAAAAAGAAAAAAAAGAAAGTAATAAGGAAAAAAGAGAGAAAGAAAAAGAAAAATAGAGAGACAACAAATTAGTACTGATTGGTGTCATGTCTTCTCCTTTATGCAGTATATGAAGAATATAAAAAGGTTGATATGAAGGTGCTGTTACTGCAGTGTATCTCAGATCAAATATTTCACCACGAGTGATTTTTATGGGTCCAGCACTTTTCTATATACCATTTGAGTCTTGGACTACCGCTGCCATTTTTAATGTGGATCAGCACTGCTGTGGTCCGCCACAATAAAATTAGTTTTATTCTACAGTTATATTTTTTGGTAACCTGTCAGGTCCCCTGTGAACCTAAAACCATGAGCAGTTCTGGTGCATATCTCAAATCCCTATCTGATAGTCCCAGCATGTTGCAGCATACATGAATAGATCGTCATAAAAAATATTTCTAAACATCATTTATGATATGCCAATTGGGGCTTCGACTATTCGTGGGGAATTATTTCCCTTGACTTGTCAGCCCACATAACAACATGGTAGCGTGATAACATGCTTTGTATAGCTTTGTCATTATAATCTCTATATTATGCCATGCTTGTGCGCAGCTGTGCATCCCTCACCATTTAGCATCTCAGTCGCCGGATATATGCGCCCCCATCTTCAGAGAGAGTCACAGTGCATAACCAAATGTTGTTGTATTTCTGGTCATGGTCACTATGCTTCTCTGAAGCTGGGATACATACACCTGACCTTAGAGTAGTGCACATGACCAGAAATACCTGCAACTGTCGATCATGCACGATGAGCCTCACTAAAGTGCATACACCAGGCAACTGAAGTGCTCAATGGTGAGGTATGCACAGCCACGTGCAAGCGCGGCTTAAAATAGTGTTTGCAATGATAATGCTATTGAAAGCATGTTATCACGTCCCTAGGGGTATGATAACATGCTATGTGGGCTGACTAGTCAAGGGAACTAATGCTACCATGACTAGTCAAGGCCCTAATTAGCATATCATGAACATACTTTACAAATACTTTTTCTAAAGATCGGGTTTATGTATGCTGCAACATGCTTGGACTATCATGGAGGGATTTGAGATATGCAGCCAGAACTGCTTGTCTTATTGGGTGCAGAGATTATCTGACAGATTCCCTTTAATAAGCTGTGGATTTTGACCTCCAATCCTTACGCTGTACAAACATAAAATGTCCCTGCTTGGCCAGCCCTCATCTTCTATCTCCCCTCATCTCCCCCCCAATCCTCTAGTTTAAACTAGGGATTGGGGGGGAGGGTATTCATTGTATAGGAGGGGAAGATAGTGTAAACAGTAACCTGGGCACAAGTAATAAAATTGGGGGTGGCATGGGGGGTGGGGTTAGAACAGTCAATCTAGTAGGAAGGAATAGAGGTAAAGAGAGATGCATAAAGTGCATGTTCACTAATGCCAGAAGCCTCACCAACAAAATGGAGGAATTAGAATTGATTTTGTTGGAAAATAATTATGACATGGTGGGGATTTCGGAGACTTGGCTGGATGAGAGCCATGACTGGGCTGTTAATTTACAGGGCTATTGTCTGTTCAGAAATGACCGTACAAATAGGCGAGGAGGAGGTGTATGTTTATACGTAAAATCATCCTTAAAACCCATCCTGCGTGATAATATAGGTGAATCTAATGGAAATGTAGAGTCTCTGTGGGTGGAGATAAGGGGAGGGGGAAAAAATAATAAATTACTGATAGGGGTTTGTTATAAGTCCCCAACAATAATGGAAGTGGAGGAGAATATCCTCATAAAGCAAATAGATGAAGCAGCGACTCAGGGAGAAGTCATTATTATGGGAGACTTCAACTACCCTGAAATACATTGGGGATCAGAAACCTGCAGTTCCAGCAAAGGTAATAAGTTTTTGAAAACTATAAGAGACAATTACCTTTCACAACTGGTTCAGGACCCAACAAGAAGGGGGCACTGCTGGACCTAATATTAACCAACAGGCCAGACCGCATATCAAATATACGGGTTGGAGGTCACTTGGGTAATAGTGATCATAACTTAATAAGCTTTCAAGTATCCTTTACTAAGACGTTTAGTAGAGGGGCCACAAGGACACTAAACTTCAGGAAGGCAAATTTCCAATGGTTGAGAGATGATCTTAGTGCAATAAACTGGGACGATGTCCTGAGACATAAAAGTACACAACACAAATGGGAGATGTTTATTAGCATCCTGAATAGGACCTGTGCACAATATATACCCTATGGGAATAAGCATGCTAGAAATAGGAGGAAACCACTATGGCTAAATAAAGCGGTAAGAAGTGCAATATGTGACAAAAAGAAAGCATTTAGGGAATTAAAGCAAGTAGGTAGTGATGAAGCATTAAATAAATACAGAAAATTAAATAACATTTGTAAAAAGCAAATCAAGGCAGCAAAGATTGAGACAGAGAGACTCATTGCCAGAGAAAGTAAAAAGAATCCCAAAATATTTTTTAACTACATAAATAGTAAGAAACTAAAAAATGATGGTGTTGGCCCCTTTAAAAATAGTCTGGGTGAAATGGTGGATGAGGATGAGGAAAAAGCAAATATGCTAAATGACTTTTTTTCAACAGTATTTACGCAAGAAAATCCCATGACAGACAATATGATCAGTGATAACAAAAATTCTCAATTAAACTTCACCTGCTTAACCCAAGAGGAAGTACGGCATCGTCTAAAAATCACTAAAATTGACAAATCCCCGGGCCCAGATGGGATACACCCCAGAGTGCTGCAGGAATTAAGTACTGTCATAGATAGACCATTATTTTTAATATTTAAAGATTCCATAATAACAGGGTCTGTACCACAGGACTGGCGTATAGCAAATGTGGTACCAATATTCAAAAAGGGGACAAAAACTGAACTTGGAAATTATAGGCCAGTAAGCTTAACCTCTACTGTGGGTAAAATCCTAGAGGGTTTTCTAAGAGATGCTATACTGGAGTATCTGAAGAAAAATAACCTCATGACCCAGTATCAACATGGTTTTACGAGGGACCGTTCCTGTCAAACTAATCTAATAAGCTTCTATGAAGAAGTAAGTTCTGGACTGGACCAAGGAAATGCAGTGGATGTGGTGTATATGGACTTTTCAAAAGCTTTTGATACGGTGCCACACAAAAGGTTAATACATAAAATGAGGGCAATGGGGATAGGGGAAAATATGTGTAAGTGGGTTAAGAACTGGCTTAGTGATAGGAAACAAAGGGTGGTTATTAATGGAACACACTCAGAATGGGTCACAGTTAACAGTGGGGTACCACAGGGGTCAGTGTTGGGCCCGCTTCTATTTAATATATTTATTAATGACCTTGTAGGGGGCATACAGAGTAGAATCTCAATATTTGCAGATGACACTAAACTCTGCAGGGTAATCAATACAGAGGAGGACAATTTTATATTACAGGAGGATTTATGTAAACTAGAAGCTTGGGCTGATAAATGGCAAATGCGCTTTAATGGGGATAAATGTAAAGTCATGCACTTGGGCAGAGGAAACAAAAGGTATAATTATGTGCTTAATTGTAAAACACTGGGCAAAACTGTCACTGAAAAAGACCTGGGTGTATGGGTAGATGACAAACTCACATTTAGTGGCCAGTGTCAGGCAGCTGCTGCAAAGGCAAATAAAATAATGGGATGTATTAAAAGAGGCATAGATGCTCATGAGGAGAACATAATTTTACCTCTATACAAGTCACTAGTGCGACCACACTTAGAATACTGTGTACAATTCTGGTCTCCGGTGTATAAGAAAGACATAGCTGAACTAGAGCGGGTCCAGAGAAGAGTGACAAAAGTCATTAGAGGACTAAGGGGTCTGCAATACCAAGACAGGTTATTATACTTGGGTTATTTAGCTTGGAAAAACGAAGGCTTAGGGGTGATCTTATAATAATGTATAAATATATGAGGGGGCAGTACAGAGACCTTTCTAATGATCTCTTTACTCTTAGGCCTGAGACTGGGACAAGGGGGCATCCTCTACGTCTGGAGGGAAGAAGGTTTAATCATAATCACAGACGCGGATTCTTTACTGTAAGAGCAGTGAGACTATGGAACTCTCTGCCACTTGATGTTGTAATGAGTGAGTCACTACTAACATTTAAGAAGGGCCTGGATGCCTTTCTTGAAAACTATAATATTACCAGTTATATATACTAGATTCTTTGATAGGGCGTTGATCCAGGGAATTAGTCTGATTGCCGTATCTGGAGTCAGGAAGGAATTTTTTCCCCCAATGTGGAGATTAGTGTTGCCACATGGGTTTTTTTTGCCTTCCTCTGGATCAACATGTTAGGCTATGGGTTGAACTAGATGGACTTAAAGTCTTCCTTCAACCTTAAAAACTATGTTACTATACAAACTCCACCCTATGTTTGCTGTGATACCTACTATAATTTGCTACAACTATGTAATTTCATAGCTGCAGGGCATTTTGGAGAAATCATGAAGCCACACAAAATGTCATTTAACTGCTCGCTGATGCTTCAGCAGAGTGTGAAATGGCATCGGCATTTTTTATTTTGAGATCCTCATAAATTGAATCTGGATCTGGATCTGAATTTGGATCTGTAATTTTAAGGAAATTCAACTTAATATTGATCCTTCAAAAGGTACCGTTACACGGGGTGACATTGAAGCAATGTCGTCCGTGATTTTTCGTGAGAATGCACATTAGTGATGAGCGAGTACTAAAATGCTCGTGTGCTCGAAGCTCGGGCCGAGCATCCCAAGATACTCGTGTACTCGGCCCAAGCACCAAGCCCAATGTTATCCTATGGGAGACCCGAGTATTTTTCTGACATGACCCCCGGCAGCATTGAAAAATCATAAAAATGTCATAAAAGTATCAGAACAGTGCTGAAATGACATGGGAACAGCATCGGGAAGACCCCTGTGAGCATTTCAGACCCCAAGGTCACTGATGTCTACAATGTTGTCAGACCATTACGCCACTTTTACGGACTGTCAAGAAAACGTTACAAAATGAAACCAAAATGGATTTTCATGGAAAAAATATTAAGGGCTCATACCCACTTGTGAGACAGAGTTTTTTGGATTATATGAAAGATTTTTTTTTTTTAAATTGTGTGGCACTCCCAAGCCCCTGGGAAGAGACGTAAATGAAGGCCTCTTTAAATAATGTGCCCATTATAAGGAAGTGGGTGTTTTGTAGCATTGCCCTAGGGCAGGGAAGCCAAAAATTGGGAGATACCAATATGCCCCTGCATAGAGGCGTGCATGAGGGCTTTTTCAAAAAATGTTCCCATTGTAAGCAAGTGTGCCTTTTTTAGTATTGCCCTAGGCAGGGAAGCCAAAAATTGGGAGGCACCAATATGCCCCTGGATAGAGGCGTGCATGACGGCCTTTTAAAAAAATGTGGCCATTGTAAGCAAGTGTATCTGCTGTAGTATTTCCCTAGGCACGGAAACCAAAGGTTTGGAGGCACCAAGATGCCACTGCATAGATGCGTGCATGAGGGCCTTTTCAAAAAAAGTGCCCATTGTAAGCAAGTGGGTCTTTTTTAGTATTGCCCTAGGCAGGGAAGCCAAAAATTGGGAGGCACCAAGATGCCCCTGCATAGAGGCGTGCATTGAGGGCTTTTTCAAAAAATGTGCCCATTGTAAGCAAGTGTGTCTTTTTTAGTATTGCCCTAGGCAGGGAAGTCAAAAATTGGGAGGCACCAATATGCCACTGGATAGAGGCGTGCATGAGGGCCTTTTAAAAAAATGTGCCCATTGTAAGCAAGTGTATCTTTTTTAGTATTGCCCTAGGCAGGGAAGTCAAAAATTGTGAGGCCCTTCAATGCCCCTGGAAAGAAACATGGAGGAGAGCCTCTAAATATTGTTCCCATTTCAAAGGAGCGGGTCTACTGTACTTGTAATGCCCATTCTGTAAGCATGGACCTAAACATTTACCCCTGGGGGGTATACATGAAACTACTGCCTAACATTCGAACGGTGAGGGTCATCATCATCATAAATATGATGTAAAATAATTTATGTTTCCGTGGCATCATGAACCATGGTCACACTGATCATATGATGGTGGCAGATGAGGAGAAGGAGGAGCAGAACAGCAAGTAACCAAAGTCATGAAGTGTGTACCCATGTGTGGGTGTGCGGAGGTGCATGGCAATTTACCGGCACAAAATTTAAATTATACTATCATTTGGTGGTGGTGTGGTGAAGTCGGGCCCAATCCAACCCTTGTTCATCTTGATCAGAGTCAGCCTGTCCGCCTTCATTTACCCTTTTTTGAGGCAGGAGGGGGTTGTAGCTCCAATTTGTATACTCCAAAACACTCAGTATACCCATCTCAGCGTTTGTGACTGACCGGTATACCTATTGTAATGAAATCTCTAGTCTGTCATCTCAGTGCCCAGCTAAAAACCATCTTTTGGACACCTTCATTTAGCTGTATACAGGCAGCACACCATTGAAAATGCGCAAGGCCGGTGGTAAGGGCCAAGGTACTGGACGTGATGATGGTGCATGCAGAGGCTGAGGCCATGTGCAAGCTCGAATTGCGCCACGACAAATGCCAACATTATCTCGCTCAACCTTTCTCGTCCCAATTTGTAGGGTACCGCAGCAGTACACCACTATTAAACCAAGACCAGTGTAAACAGGTTGTTAGTTGGATAGTGGATAATGCTTTCAGTCAGTTTTGCACCACCACAAGCAGCCTGTCTTCCACACGGTCAAGTGTGAGTAGCCGTGAGACTGGACCGCACATTCCACACCCTGATCCTCCTTCCTCCCACCATGCCGAGTGCCCGGCCCCGGACATAACTGATCCCACACTTGGACACTCTGAAGGCTGTTCACTTATCCATTCTTAGATTCTGGCCTCTCGCCAGCTCCACTTGAAGTGGGTCATGAGGAAATCATATGTACCGATGCCCAAATATTTGAGCAGCCACGGTCTCATGAAGGCAACGGTGGGAATGTGTCGCAACAAAAGGTGGACCATGATGAAACACAATTACCAGAAAGTCAGGAGGACTAGGGTAAGGAAGTGGAAGATGACGTGATGGATGATCCAGTAACTGACCCAACCTGGCAGGAGGATATGCAGAGCGAGGACAGCAGTGCACAGGGGGAGGGAGGCGAAGAATCACAACAGGCCGGAAGAAGCAGGGTGGTGTCCGCAGGCAGAAGGCAGGCAACCGTTCCCCGGAACAACAACATGATAGAAGTTGTCAGTACAACTGTTAGATCTTCCCGACTCTGGCTGTTTTTTAAGGTGTCTGCAGATAATTCCAAAAAGGCCATTTGCAACACCTGCCATGCCAGCATCAGCAGGGGTAGCAAAACTATCAGCCTGACCACCACCATGATCAGGCACATGGCAGCAAAGCACCCGACTTTGTGGTATGTACACCACAGTCCAGGAGCAGTGTCTGCAGGTGACACCACTGCATCTCCCACTGTTGTGCGTGCAAGACAATCCCCTGTCCATACTGCACACGAAGATGCCTCCTGTCCTGCACCTTTAGTTGCACAAGCAGAAACACCACATCATCAACCATGTCCTTGTCCCAGCGCAGCGTTCAGTTATCCATACAACAATCTTTGGAACGGAGGCGCAAATACACTGCCAACGCCCCACATGCCACAATTCAAAATGCACACATTTCGTGACTGCTAGCGCTGGAAATTTTGCCTTTTAGGCTAGTGGAGACGGAAACATTCCGCAACCTGATGGTGGCGGCCATCTCATGTTACTCGGTCCCCAGCCGCCACTATTTCTCCCGGTGTGTTGTCACCACATTACATAAGAGCATGTGTCACAAAACATTACACGTGCCTATAACAACATAGTTTCTGGAAAAGTCCACTTAACCACAGACACGTGGACAATTGCTTGTGGGCAGGGGCGGTACATCTCGCTGTCGACACACTGGGTTAATATTCTGGAAGCCGGGCCCAGTCTGAGCTTGGAACACGTCCTTCCGACACCAAGGATTGCAGGCCCTAACTCAGTCAGGGTTTCACCCACAGTGTACAGCTCCGGAACTTCATGATCCTCACCCTCCTCCTCCTTCACTTCACCCTCTACACCAGTCCAAAGCTGGAAGCACTGCAGCACTGCCTTGGCTAAGCAGCAACAGGCTGTGCTGAAGCTAATATGCGTAGGTGACAAACCCCACAATCCTGAAGAGTTGTGGAAAGCACTGAAACAGCAGGCAGATCACTGGCTCACACCGCTGAACCTACAGCTAGGCATGGTCGTGTGTGACAATGCCCGGAACTTGGTGGCGGCTCTGAGGCGAGGCGAGCTGACACATTTTCCATGTGTGGCCCATGTGCTCAACCTCGTGGTTCAGCGGTTTCTTAAATACTACCCGGAGCTGTCTGATCTGCTCGTAAAAGTACGCCGCCTGTGTGCCCATTTTAGAAAGTCACCTACTGCTTCAGCTGCCCTTGCCAGCTTTCAGCAGCGTTTGCAGATTCCGTATCACAGACTGGTCTGTGATGTCCCCACGCATTGGAATTCCACACTGCACATGTTGGTCAGGATTTGTGAGCAGAAGAGGGCAGTTGTTGAGTACCAGCATCAACTAGGCCATCGGTATATGGTTCAAACTCCACACATAAGACCTCAGGAGTTGACAAGGATGTCCGACATATGTACAATCCTCCAAAACTTTGAGGACTTCACCAAGATGGTGAGGGGCGATGACGCCATAATTAGCGTCACCATCCCACTTCTCTGTCTTCTAAAATGCTGTCTGCTCAAAATCAAAAACGACGCATTGCAGGTGGAGCACGATGAGTTGGAGCAATAAACCGTATGGGGTGATTACACATAGCCCAGCCTCATCTCATCCCAACGTGCATTGGAGGACTATTACAAGGAGGAGGAGAATAAAGAAATGGAGCTACTTTCATGCGGAATTGACGGTAATACATGCACAACCATCTTACCGTCGGATGGCCAGAGGACAGGGGAGATGAGGAGGAGGATGATGAAGACAGCATGGTCAATCATCCTGTTGTTGAAGACCTGAAGTCTTGCCTGTTAACAGTAGAGATGAGCGATGTTCGATTCGAATAGTTCGCCAATCTCAAATTCGAGTTGATTTTGGCCCTATTCGAGTCATTCGCCGAATTCGAACAATTTGGTTCAAATTCGGCGAATTTCGAACATGTTCGATTTTGGTTCGAAAATGCGGCAGATGCGGTCAGAAAACCGCATCTGCCGCATTTTCAGCCAAAATAAACATTCCCTAAAAGAAAGAAAGTGTTAAAAATAAAAAAATAATCAATGCTCACCTGTCCGCGGTCCACCGACGCCTCCGGCACGGTCCTGTGGCTTCTAGGACCTGTGGTGACGTAATGTTCTCGCGGAACTCCGGTCATGTGACCGGAGTTTCCGCGAGAACATGACGTCACCACAGGTCCTAGAAGCCACAGGACCTTGCCGGAGGCGTCGGTGGACCGCGGACAGGTGAGCATTGATTATTTTTTTATTTTTAACACTTTTTTTTACTTTTTTTCACTTCCACAATGAATGTATTACATTGTGGAAGTGAAAAAGCCCCACAAGCCCGGTTTGTTCGTTTTCCGGGGTGTTCGACGGTGTTCGTCGAGCATTCGACGAACATTCGTCGAACACCCCGTTGATTCGACGAATCGAATCGAATTTGAACACCGGGGTGGTGGCTCATCTCTAGTTAACAGTCTGTCGCACATGGCTGACTTTATGTGATGCTGCCTGTCTTGTGATCCTCGCATTATCAACATCTTGGCGGACACTCATTACTGGTTGGTAACACTTTTAGATCAACGCTACAAGGAGAACTTTATTTCTCTTTATACGGTGGCTCAAGTGGTTAGCACTGCAGCCTTTGCAGCACTTTGGCTTGAGGTCCTGGGTTCAATTCCCACCAAGGACACAAAGGACAACATCTGCAAGGAGTTTGTATGTTCTCCCCGTGTTTGCATGGGTTTCCTCAGGGTACTCCGGTTTCCTCCCACATTGTAAAGACATACTGATAGGATGTTTAGAATGTGAGCTCCAAAAGAGACAGCATTACTCATGTATGCAAAGTGCTATGGAGTTAATAGCGCTATATAAATGAATAAATAAAAATAATTCCCGAGGCGAAGAGGTCTACAAAAATGCTGCTGTACCAGAAGGCCCTAGTTGCAGAATTAGTCAAAAAATTCCCTTCTGAAAACGCTTGCGGCAGAGGTCGCGGTTCAGTGGACAACCAAGGTGTCCGGCCGAGAGAGGCACAAATCAAATCCAGCAGAGGTAGAGAAAAACTCTCAAAGATCTGGGAGAGTTTTCTTAGCCCCTCCCATAGCACAGGCCCTCAGGTGCAGGGTACTGTCACAAGGACTGTAAAGTTTGTAAAGATGCTGAAGGAGTACCTTGCCGATCATACGAAAGTGCTCCTAGATTCCTCTGTGCCTTCTAATTATTGGGTATCCAAACTGGACACGTGGCAGGAATTGTCCCTTTACGCCTTGGAAGTCCTGCCCTGCCGTTAGCATTTTGGCAGAGCGTGTTTTTATTGCCGCAGGTGGAATAATTACAGATAAATGCACCCACCTGTCAACTGAAAATGCTGACCAGTTGTTTTTGAGCTGGATACTGAGATTGAAGATTAAATTACAGCAGCTATACTGGTCAGACAGAAACGCTGACACAAGTATACTGAGTGTTTTGGCGTATAGAAAATGTAGCTACAACCCCCTCCTGCCACACAAAAATGGTAAATGAATGCAGACAAGAGTTGGTTTGTAGCTACACAGGGAGATTACAGATTAGAGCGTTTGAATCCCGGCAGTTGGAACGGTCAGACACAAACGCTGACGTGTATACCGTGTTTTGGCGTACACTACTTGGAGCTACAAGCCACTGCTGCCGCACACAAATGTTAAATGAATGCAGACAAGAGTAGGTTTTTAGCATGAGGCTTTTGGTGTACCCTAATTAACGCTGCAACCTACAGTAGCAGCACTTAGATGCAAAATTAGTGTGGACAAGAGTAGGTTTTTAGCACGACCCAAAGTTTTGAAATTAAGGCCCTGCAGGTGGACTAGTCAGACACAAACGCTGACTACTATAGCGAGGCTTTTGGCGTATCCTAATTTACGCTGCAACAGACAGTAGCAGCACTTAAATGCAAAATTAGTGCAGACAAGAGTAGGTTTGTAGCACGACCCTAAGTTTTGAAATTAAGGCCCTGCAGGTGGACTAGTCAGACACAAACGCTGACTACAATAGCGAGTCTTTTGGCGTATCCTAATTTACGCTGCAACAGACAGTAGCAGCACTTAGATGCAAAATTAGTGCAGACAAGAGTAGGTTTTTAGCACGAGGCTTTTGGTGTACCCTAATTAACGCTGCAACCTAGAGGAGCAGCACTTAGATGCAAAATTAGTGCAGACAAGAGTAGGCTTTTAGCACGACCATAAGCTTTGAAATTAAGGCCCTGCAGGTGGACTAGTCAGACACAAACGCTGACTACAATAGCGAGTCTTTTGACGTATCCTAATTTACGCTGCAACAGACAGTAGCAGCACTCAGATGCAAATTTATTGCAGACAAGAGTAGGTTTTTAGCACGAGGCTTTTGGTGTACCCTAATTAACGCTGCAACCTAGAGGAGCAGCACTTAGATGCAAAATTAGTGCAGACAGGAGTAGGTTTTTTGCATGAGGCTTTTGGTGTACCCTAATTAACGCTGCAACCTAGAGGAGCAGCACTTAGATGCAAAATTAGTGCCAACAAGAGTAGGTTTTTAGCACGAGGCTTTTGGTGTACCCTAATTAACGCTGCAACCTACAGTAGCAGCAATTACCGTATATACTCGTGTATAAGCCGAGTTTTTCAGCACAAAAAATGTGCTGAAAAGTCCCCCCTCGGCTTATACACGAGTATATACGGTAATAAAAAAAAAAAAAAAAATATACAGCCCCCCCGTGGTATATCGGGCCCCCCCTGTGGCCACCTGTAAAGGAAGCGATGATTATACTTATCGGGTCGCCGACGCCGACGCCGCCGCTGTCACCGTCCGTCACCGCGCTCCTCCTGGTCTTCATGCTTCCTTCACCGTCGCACAGGAAATGACGTCATTTTCTGTGCGCCGATGAAGGAAGCATGAAGACGGGAAGGAGCGCGGTGACGGACGGTGACAGAGCGGCGGCGTCGGCGTCGGCGACCCGATAAGTATAATCATCGCTTCCTTTACAGGTGGCCACAGGGGGGCCCGGTATACCAGGCGGGAGGGCTGTATACAGCCGGGTACCGCTGTATACAGCGGGGGCTGCTGTATACAGCGGGGGCTGCTGTATACCCCTCTGGGGCTGCTAAATACCCCTCTGGGGCTGCTGTATACCCCTCTGGGGCTGCTGTACACCCCTCTGGGGCTGCTATATACCCCTCTGGGCTGGGGCTGCTATATACCCCTCTGGGGCTGGGGCTGCTGTATACAGCTCTGGGGCTGCTGTATACAGCGCTGGGGCTGCTGTATACCCCTCTGGGGCTGCTATATACCCCTCTGGGGCTGCTATATACCCCTCTGGGGCTGCTATATACCCCTCTGGGGCTGGGGCTGCTGTATACCCCTCTGGGGCTGCTATATACCCCTCTGGGGCTGCTATATACCCCTCTGGGGCTGGGGCTGCTGTATACCCCTCTGGGGCTGGGGCTGCTGTATACCCCTCTGGGGCTGCTGTATACAGCTCTGGGGCTGCTGTATACCCCACTGGGGCTGCTGTATACCCCTCTGGGGCTGCTATATACCCCTCTGGGGCTGCTATATACCCCTCTGGGGCTGCTGTATACCCCTCTGGGGCTGCTATATACCCCTCTGGGGCTACTGTATACCCCTCTGGGGCTGGGGCTGCTGTATACCCCTCTGGGGCTGCTGTATACCCCTCTGGGGCTGCTATATACCCCTCTGGGGCTGCTATATACCCCTCTGGGGCTGCTGTATACCCCTCTGGGGCTGCTATATACCCCTCTGGGGCTACTGTATACCCCTCTGGGGCTGGGGCTGCTGTATACCCCTCTGGGGCTGCTGTATACAGCTCTGGGGCTGCTGTATACCCCTCTGGGGCTACTGTATACCCCTCTGGGGCTGCTGTATACAGCTCTGGGGCTGCTGTATACAGCTCTGGGGCTGCTGTATACCCCTCTGGGGCTGCTGTATACCCCTCTGGGGCTGCTGTATACCCCTCTGGGGCTGCTGTATACAGCTCTGGGGCTGCTGTATACCCCTCTGGGGCTGCTGTATACAGCTCTGGGGCTGCTATATACCCCTCTGGGGCTGCTATATACCCCTCTGGGGCTGCTGTATACCCCTCTGGGGCTGCTGTATACAGCTCTGGGGCTGCTGTATACAGCTCTGGGGCTGCTGTATACAGCTCTGTGGCTGCTGTATACCCCTCTGGGGCTGCTGTATATACCACTGGGGAGGCTACTGTATACTACCACTGGGGAGGCTGCTGTATACTACCACTGGGAGGCTGCTGTATACCACTGAGGGGGCCTGTATACCACACTGCTGGGGGCTGTATACCTGTGCTGGGGTCCACCCTCGGCTTATACACGAGTCAATAGGTTTTCCCAGGTTTTGGGGGCAAAAGTAGGGGGGTCGGCTTATACACGGGTCGGCTTATACACGAGTATATACGGTAGATGCTAAATTAGTGCAGACAAGAGTTGGTTTTTAGCACAAGGCTTTTGGTGTACCCTAATTTGAGCTAAAACCTACTCCTGCCTATAGTGAGCTAAATAAATCCCTAAAAGCACGTTTTTTGGGATGGATGAGCCTGGAAACCAGCCCTAGATGCAGGCTGGTATACTGGCACAGCAAAGTTTTGTAGATGCCCTGCCTCCCTGCCTGCCTGTACACTGCTCTATTAGTCCTCAGAAGGACTGTTGGTAATTAGACTGGCAGCCCTGTGCCTACACTCGCTGAAAGGCCACAAATCTGTTCCTCAATCAGCAGCAGCTCTCCCTACACTGACTGTCTAATGGCGCAGAGTGACGAGCACTGCGCGGTCAGGTCTTATAAAGACCTGATCACGCTGTGCGGCCAGTCAATCACTGTAATGCCACAACCAACATGGCTGTGGCATTACAGTGTCTGTCAGCCAATCCCTGAATGCGGGCTGAACATGCAGGGAGGTGGACCCCGAGCATAACAAGAGTATCGCGAGATTACTCGGTACTCGCCGAGTACCCCGAGTACCGCGATATTCGTGCGAGTATCGAGTAGTGACAAGCATACTCGCTCATCTCTAGTGCACATTTTTGATAGTTTGCCAAGATTGCCTTTGAGATGTCACACATATAGAGATAATGTGTGCAACCACCGATGATCCGGCGTTTCAGAAATCGCCTGAACAACACCAGAAGTGATGTTGCTGGCCATGATCGTCGTGTCACACAGCACAACCACATCATCAATGTGGGCGTACTGTTTGACACAGCCCAGGAGATAGGCATACTAGAGTTTGTTTTACCACGCCCCTACCACTCCGATTGGTTTCCACAAGTGCGTTACTATTGGTCAGCCTTGTCTGGCAAAATGGCGCCTACCTTTAATGCCTTTGCCGTTTGTACCATCTCGCTATTAAAGTGTGTTTGTAGAGGCTTCTGCAAGACACTGCGGCGTTGCCAAAGTGTCACATGGTAACTTACCTGCGTAGGACATGGCCTTATTGAGGGGTATCAGATGTGTGTATTCATTGGAATATGTGACACATGTTGGGTCAGTGCTTTCTGCTACCACCAATGAGACTTGAACATGACTACATCTATGTATTTTTAGGCATCACTAAAACATCATTAGGCTGCGAGGTTTTATTGTACGTCAACACCTGCCAAGCTACTCGCCATATGAAAAGGATGCTGACTTCAATGACGCTCCTTGTATGAAGGTATTTAATGACACTAGAGAAGAAGAAATCAATGAGTCTACTGATGAACGCACGGATAATCAAATATGGCGCCTTGGCCATGGACAGCCAATTGGAATGCACTATTCTCCACCAATCGCTGCACACAGGACGTGGAAAAAACAACGCCCAGGCATGCCTATTGTCTTGGTTGTGCAACCACTAAAATCGCAAACAAAATCGTTATCGCGGTGTCAGACAGCACAAACCTGCCCAATGACTTGGGCCACATCGCTAGGTTTCTGGATAATGTCAGTAAACCTGTTAACTTGCAACCAGCAATTTATTGCCGTTGAATTGTCCTGTTACAAAGCACAATACACTTGCGATGTCTCGTCAACTTCGCACAACCAACGACTTTTTGGCAATTTTGCAGGCAATAACGATCCATGTAACGTTACCAAAAGAGTGATCCACCTATCTTGATCACTGTACCATGTACCACTAATTGCTATGATAGAAAAAAACAGTATGCCTTGTGGGTACCAGGTTGCTGAAAAAATTCAATAGGCTTATGTATAGTATATGTATAGTGTATTAATATTGAGGAGCATCTTTTAAGCCTCTTTCTTCATCCCTTTGGGTGGGGAGGAATAGTCTCCTGCTCAATCACACATGTCAATCTCTGTCCTTTAGGTCCATTTTAATGTGGACATTCAGGTATTTTGCACGTACACAGGTTGTTTTGGCCATCTTGAGTGAATATTCTTTACAGAAACTACAAAGTCTCATAGAATAAATTCTTCTAATCCTAACAGATTTGTTTCACTTGGAGAAAGTAATGAATAATTCTAAACTGCAGCCTGTGAGCTGGATATTTATAACCCCTAGAACCAACATGTGGTTGGATACTATGATGTAGTTCTAAGTCTTCACATAATCTGGTAACATCCATAGTTTAACACAGCAAGACTTTCTATCAATTTTGGCACAAAGTATGGTTTTATTCAAAGCAACCACACAGTGTACAAAGGCCAATTATCTTCCTCAAATTTAAGATATACAGTGCCCTGTAAATGTATTTATACCCTATGAACTATTTCACATTTCTTCACGTTACATCCACCAACATAAATTATTTTATTGAAATTTTATGGGATAAACCAAAACAAAGTATCAAGTATTTGTGGAGTGTAAAGGAAGTGATACAAGGTTTCTAAATATTTTAAAAACATAAATCTAAAAATTGTGACATGCATTTGTGTTCAGGCCTCCTGAGTCAATGCTTTGTAGGACCATCCTTCACTGCAAGTACATCTGCAAGTCTTTTCGAGAAAGTCTGAATCAATTTTTTGCATCTAGAAGCTGAAAGTTTTCCCCATTCTTCTTTGTAAAATAGCTGTAGCTCATTAAGATTGGATGGAGGCATCTGTAAACAGTAGTAATGAGCGAGTGTAATCACTACTATTTGCTATTCACACGAATAGTACGGTATTCGCAATACTCGTTACTCGGGAAGTATCACAGGTGCTTGTGAGTGATGTGTCAATCATTATCGATCTGACACAAATTGCCAGCTCCCTTCAGTACTCAAAGTAAACTGACCCCTCAGGTAGAGCAGATTGAATGTTAGGGCCTCTCTGAGGGGGGCACAGCAAGGTGTTTAAGGCTGGCTCCACACTGCAGTTTTTATAGTTTCTCTCTGCAAGTTCCTCTCCTGGTTTTTGCACACAAACTGGATGGACACTGATCAGTGAAAAAACTTCAGTGTGAAGCCAGCCTTATGCAGTAGGAATGTAAAAAAGACCACCCTCCCACCCTGTCCTGAAAAATTCATTTTATGGACCGATGTGTGTAGGTGGAGCCTTACATTGGACTCGCTATTAGGACAAATATGCAAGTATTAAATACTACACGTTATGAGTATAGCGAGTGCGAATATTACACCACTCGCTCATCACTGGTGAACAGCAATGTTCAAGGCTTGCCGTAAATTCTCAATGGGATTTAGGTCTGGACTGTATAATGAAAATACATAGTTTGCAGCACCCCACACGGAGTCAGGGTATATGGTCTCACCCTTAAGGCAGTGCACGGAATCATTCTGGAGTGTGTATCAAAGTCCCAAAGTACGACTGTGCTCCAGAAAGCCGATGCAATCAAATTGATGTCTTTTTATTCCACCATATATAGTGCATGTCATGCTTTACAAAGGTCCAGAATACAGGACCGAAATGTTTCACTATATATGGTGGAATAAAAAGACATCTATTTGATTGCATCGGCTTTGTGGAGCACAGTCGTACTTTGGGACTTAGGTCTGAACTGTGAATGGACCATTATAACACATGAATATGCTTTGATCTAAATCATTTTATTGTAACTCTAACTAATTTAGAGTCATTGTCCTGCCGGAAGGTGAAACTGCACCTCAGTTTCAAATCTTTTGCTGGTTTTTCTCCATGATTGCCTGTATTTTGCTTAATCTGTCTAACCATCAATTCTATCCAGCTGCCCTGTCCCTGATGAAGAAAAGCATGGGATTCTCAGGTTGACGTACAGTGTTATTATGTCTCCAACATATCCTTTAACTGAAAATGTTCTAGTTTGGTCTCCCTTGACCAGAGCACCTTTTCAACATGATAGCTGTGACACCTACATGGCTTTATGGGAAATTAAAATGGGACTGTCTGTTTTCGTGACACCTTTCCATAAAGGTCAACATTGTAATCGATTTTCTGTAGGCAGATTTTCTCATATAAGCTGTGGATCTCTTCTGCTCCTCCAAAGTGACCATAGGCCTCTTGGCTGCTTCTCTAATTAGTGCCACCCTTGCTTGATATGTCAGCTTAGGAACACAACTGGTTTGCAGTTGTGCATACTCCTTCCATTTTTGAAGATGGATTGAACAGTGTTCTGTGAGATCCTCAGAGTTTGGGCTACTTTTTTTTTATCACAAAACACTGATTTATTCTCGTCCAATACTTTATCCCTGATCTGTTCTGTATGTGCTTTGGTTTTATTGATGCTGCTTGATCCCAATTGTTTTCATACAAACCTCTGAGTCCTTCAGAGAGAAATAGTAGTTGTACTAAGTATAAATGACACAGAGATAGGCTCAATTTACTAATTAGTTGTCTTCTTGAGACAATTAGCCACTCAAGATTTTATTTAGAGGTATCATATGCACATTACAATTTTCAGATTTAGTTTTTTAAATATTTAGAAACCCATGTATCATTTTCTTGCACACTTGCTACTTTGTCTCAGTATGTCACATAAAAAAAGCAATAAAATACCGTATTTTTCGCTTTATAAGACGCACCTGATTATAAGACGCACCCCCAAATTTGATGAAGGAAAAGAGAAAAAAAATAATTTTTAATGTAAAATGGGGTCTGTCTTATAATGCCTGTGTCCATCTTACAATCAGTTTATATGTCCCCTATCCTGGTATATTTGTCTCCATTCTGGTATATGTGCCCCCTCCTAATATCCATGCCTCTATCCTGATATATGGTGCCAATCCTTGTATCCATGCCCCCATCCTGGTATATGGTCTTCCTCCTGATACATGGTCCCCCTCTTGGTATCCATGCCCCCATCCTGGAATATGTGCCCCCTCCTGGTATCCATGCTCCCAGCCTGGTATATATGCCCCTTCCTGATATATATGCCCCCTTCCTGGTTTCCATGCCCCATCCTGGTTAATAGCCCTCCTGATATACCGTATGTCCTAGAATGGGGGACATACATCCTGGTGCATAGCTCCCCCCAAGTCTTACCGAGGGAGCCACAGAGGTTTGGGGCCAAGGCAGGAGCTGCGGGGGTGTCGAGCCGGTATCCGGTGGGCCATGGAGGTTGGTGGCCAAGCCAGGAGCTGCGGGGGTGTTGCGCCGGTCTCCGGTGGGCGCCGCCATTATTATTTCCCAGCATGCATTGCTAGTCTGTCAATGCATGCTCTAGTGTCTAGAAATGGCCGCGGATTGCAGTCTGCGCATGCGCCGCGGCCATTTTCTTGAAGTCCTGTGTGGCAGACACAGGCGCGCAATACAAGTTTCCCTCTGCAAACGGGAAACTTGTATTGCAAACTGGAAACACGTCACCGGCGCCCGGCCTGTACAATGGCGCCGGCCTATACAATGGCGCTGCTGCCGCACCGGACATCAAGCATGCCGCCCGCATACCTCCGATCACCAGGCCAGCTGCATTGCCCCACCGGAACCATGCCTGCTACCAGTCTTCCCCGCAGCCGCCGCCAGCCGCTGGGTAAGAAAAGTTTTTTTTAACTTTTCACCCCATTTTTTCACTGTCCGCTTTGTAAGACGCACCCCTATTTCCCCCCCAATTTGGGGGAAATAAAAGTGCGTCTTAAAAAGCGGAAAATACGGTACATGTAAATTTGTGGGTGTAACGTGAAAAAATGTGTAAAAGTTCATAGAGCATGAACAATTTTCAAATCACGGCACTTTATCTTTTTAATACGGTACTCCATCTTCAGATATTTATGGTATAGCAATAAAACATATTACATCTGAAAGATGTAAAGCTTGGTTTAGAAGGAAAGAAGTAACACTAAAGGAAAGGGGGATGGATGGGGATACCATGAAAGAGAGGAAGGAAGGAAAGAAAGGAAAC
This sequence comes from Allobates femoralis, assembly GCA_033576535.1. Taxonomy (NCBI): domain Eukaryota; kingdom Metazoa; phylum Chordata; class Amphibia; order Anura; family Aromobatidae; genus Allobates; species Allobates femoralis. The sequence continues at coordinate 220,299,990 of JARQOC010000007.1, read as the reverse complement.
ATGTATTAGAAAGATAAAATAAAAAAGTGATGAAGGAATAACAAAAAGATAAAGAGTTTCCATGAAATTAAAATGGCACTCTTTTTCATCATTACAAATGCTTCATGACCCAATATTATTTTGTTACTGACCTGTCCCAGCTGCAATGCCATTTCTTGAACTATTTTCTCAGTCCTGGCTTCCTCTGTACCAGTCTGTGCAGCTTATGCAGGCCCGGACTGGCCATAGGGCATACCGGGAGTTTTCCCGGTGGGCTGAAGGAAAGTTGGGCCGTTGCGGCCGTTCTGTACCTTTAAGAGGTCGCCTGCGGCCCCTTTAAGTCTTTATGCGGCCGCCGGCCGGGCACAGCCAGGAGCTGCACAGCAGCTGCAGAGGTGTTTCCGGTGGGGGGAACTTCCTTCCGGCTGTGTTCCTGCAGCCGCTTCTTTGAGGAGGAGTGTGACAGCTCCTCCACTCCTCAGCGGCTCCAGCTGCGGGATGCCTCCCTGCTCCCTGACCCTGCTGTACAACCTGCTGAGCAGGGGCCCGGGGCCGTGCACTTCCTACACTGTCGGCTGCTGCAGGGCTCCTTCACATGCCTCTCCTTCCTGGCCGGCTTCAACTCCTGCGCGGGCTGAGCTCCTTCATCTGGGTGGTAAGAGGGGATATTTTGCCTGCTAGGCAGAAGGTTTCTGCACAGTTTGATGTCGGGATTCTGTCTTTGTCCCTGCGGTCTCTGTCTGAGGCACAGAGGATTTATAGCAACTGATTGAACTTTCACTGCCCGATCTGTGGAATCTCAACCAGCTGCTATAAATCCCATCAATCCCACAGACAGAGCGACCGACCACAGAGAAATGTACTGGACAGATAACTGTGACCTGGGCAGCAGAACAGCACTAATAACACCCTTTGTCTCCCTCCCTCTCTATGTAAAATAATGTGTGTGTGTGTGTGTGTATGTACTGTAAATGTGTGTACACACACACTGTGTGTGTACATATGAATATGTGTATACACATGAATATATTTATCTATAATCAGCAATGGTGTGCAGTCATTCTGGCATGCACTGCGGCAGCGCCGCAAGCGATTGCGTGCATGCACCATCGCGAGCCACATTTTTACCGGCGCCGTGAGCGCATCATCACCATCCACTGCCCCGCCAGCACCACCGTCCAGTTGCCGGAGCTGACCGTCCTCACCTCGCCCTCCTCCAGTGGCTCCGTGCTCAGCCAGGGAGCCCAGCACAGCGCACACAGCACGGCCAGGATCCCCAACACCCTGGAGCCCGCCATCATCCTGCACACAGCGGCCAGGACGTCTGCCACCACCACGGACGCCTGTGTACTCTGCCACCACCGCAGCCGCCTGTGTACTCTGCCACCACCACAGCCGCCTGTGTACTCTGCCACCACCACAGCCGCCTGTGTACTCTGCCACCACCGCAGCCGCCTGTGTACTCTGCCACCACCGCAGCCGCCTGTGTACTCTGCCACCACCGCAGCCGCCTGTGTACTCTGCCACCACCGCAGCCGCCTGTGTACTCTGCCACCACCGCAGCCGCCTGTGTACTCTGCCACCACCACAGCCGCCTGTGTACTCTGCCACCACCACGGACGCCTGTGTACTCTGCCACCACCACGGACGCCTGTGTACTCTGCCACCACCACAGCCGCCTGTGTACTCTGCCACCACCACAGCCGCCTGTGTACTCTGCCACCACCACAGCCGCCTGTGTACTCTGCCACCACCGCAGCCGCCTGTGTACTCTGCCACCACCGCAGCCGCCTGTGTACTCTGCCACCACCGCAGCCGCCTGTGTACTTTGCTACTATGCTTTTAATTCTTTACAGTTTTTTTCTTTACACATGCACTATACCACAATCATTTACAGTCACATTCAATTACAACACACTGTGTCATGTAAAGACACACACACTGCAAACACAAGATACAACACATAATACACATCGGCCAAAAAACACCACTGCAGCACTCAGCTACTACCAATGATATACATTTGCCAATGTGTGTACTAAGAACTTCAGAAATAAAAAAATAAGAAGTTTGAGTTTTTTGAAAAAAATGTAAGTTTTTAAACTTTTTTCTCATATATATATACAGCTTGTTAGCATATGTACATCATTGGTAGTAGCTGAATGCTGCAGAGAATTTTTTTCTAATTGTGTGATCCAGCGTCCCTGCTGGCACCTGTTCACATTATGTCTGTGAGTGCTGTGCAGTTTTTATTCACATATATATATATATATATATATATATATAGATACTAAGGATTACACCCAGTATACAGGACAGAAGCAGTAGTACTGTGCAGTGTATATATACAGAATAATACAGATACTGAGGATTACACCCAGTATACCGGTCAGGAGAAGTGGTACTGTGCAGTGTATATATACAGAATAATACAGATACTGAGGATTGCACCCAGTATACAGGAGAGGAGAAGTGGTACTGTGGAGAGTATATATACATAATAATACAGATACTGAGGATTACACCCAGTATACAGGACAGGAGAAGTGGTACTGTGCAGGGTATATATACAGAATAATACAGATACTGAGGATTACACCCAGTATACAGGACAGGAGAAGTGGTACTGTGCAGTGTATATATACAGAATAATACAGATACTGAGGATTACACCCAGTATACAGGACAGGAGAAGTGGTACTGTGCAGTGTATATATACAGAATAATACAGATACTGAGGATTACACCTAGTATACAGGACAGGAGAAGTGGTACTGTGCAGTGTATATATACAGAATAATACAGATACTGATAATTACACCCAGTATACAGGACAGGAGAAGTGGTACTGTGCAGTGTATATATACAGAATAATAGAGATACTGAGGATTACACCCAGTATACAGGACAGGAGAAGTGGTACTGTGCAGTGTATATATACAGAATAATACAGATACTGAGGATTACACCCAGTATACAGGACAGGAGAAGTGGTACTGAGCAGTGTATATATACAGAATAATACAGATACTGAGGATTACACCCAGTATACAGGACAGGAGAAGTGGTACTGTGCAGTGTATATATACAGAATAATACAGATACTGATAATTACACCCAGTATACAGGACAGGAGAAGTGGTACTGAGCAGTGTATATATACAGAATAATACAGATACTGAGGATTACACCCAGTATACAGGACAGGAGAAGTGGTACTGTGCAGGGTATATATACAGAATAATACAGATACTGAGGATTACACCCAGTATACAGGACAGGAGAAATGGTACTGTGCACTGTATATATACAGAATAATACAGATACTGAGAATTACACCCAGTATACAGGACAGGAGAAGTGGTACTGTGCAGTGTATATATACAGAATAATACAGATACTGAGGATTACACCCAGTATACAGGACAGGAGAAGTGGTACTGTGCAGTGTATATATACAGAATAATACAGATACTGAGGATTACACCCAGTATACAGGACAGGAGAAGTGGTACTGTGCAGTGTATATATACAGAATAATACAGATACTGAGGATTACACCCAGTATACAGGACAGGAGAAGTGGTACTGTGCTTCACCATTCACATGTAGCTTCTCAGATAACTCCTTTAAGAAAGTGATGAGGCCACGACAACATAAAAGCACATTTCACTAATTGGGGCTGATGGGTGATATAGTGTGTGGGCTGGTGGGGGTTTGTTTTCCAGGGCTGCTTTTTAGTCCCAGTCCGGCCCTGAGCTTATGGGTATGTGCACATCAGTCGTTTTTTAGGCTGCTTTTTACCGGTTTTCGTCTGCGTTTTCCGCTCAGTTTTTATGTTAATTTATGTTAATCCTAGCCACTGGTTGGATTAACATGCTACTCAATGGAGTTTAGAAAACGCTGTCTACATTAGAACGTTTTTTTTCTGGTCGTTTTCAGTTTTTTCACCGGTTTTCCACCGGTTTTCAAAGATAGAGCAAGTGACTTCTTTTAAGCGTTTTCCAGCGGTTCTAGCTTACAAGTGCCCCAGCAAACCAGCCTAAAAACGCTAAGAAAAACCGCCAGAAAACCGCCGACAAAACGCTGTATAAACGCTATAAAACCGGTCGGAAAAAGCTCAAAAAACGCTAAAAAAACGATGGACACTGCTGAGGTCAGAAAACTCAGTTTCTGCAATTCTCCACCGGTTTCAGGACGGTCTGCAGAGATGCAGAAACGTCAGATGTGCACATACCCTATCTGTGACATCATTGCCTCAGGCCTTTTATGGCTAACTTAGGCAGATGCCAGTTATCTTAGTATTAGTATAATTCCCAGCTGCCACATGTTTTCCTGGAGTTTGCCCCATCATTGACATCATTCAGTTCCAAGCAGGTGTCTAATCATCACCCAAACAAATCGCTGCCTACTATCCATCAATCTACAACTATTTCCTAGCTTTGAATACTGGTGATATTGCAAACTCAACTATGTTAAGCTGTTTTCACGTCAGTGATTTTGGCCATTTGCGTCAGATCCAGCAGTTTTGTCGGATCTGCCGTGTAATGGCTCACTTGTGGCAAGTCTGCAGCAAACCCAATTAATTCTCTATGGGACTTGTGATCATGTGTGGCACTTGCGTTTTTGCCGGATTTGTCACTTGCAGCAAGTCAAAAAAACATTGCTAGCAACAGTTTTTGTTCCTTCACCGCAAGTGCCGAATTTGCCGGATCTAGTAACACCGCAAGTGCTACACATGACCCAAGTGCCAGAGAGAATAAATTGGGCTTGCCGCAAGTGAGCCGTTTTGCGGCAGATGCGGCACCGTATGACGAGAGATAGCGGCAAGCCATTAGAGGGTTACCCGACGACACCAAAGGTGAGAATGCACAGGAGGCCAGGCTGGATTTCAGGTCAGCCAGGCTTGACACCAACCTGGAAGAGCAGTAAAGGAGGAACATCTAACAAAGCCTCGTGGAAACACCCCGTTCACTTGCCACTACCTAGGCCAGCTGCCTATGCTTACAGATTGTGTTGTACTGTGAACTGTGCTTTCTGCCTGAACTGTTCCAGTAAAGTACCCGGGAGAGTGACTTTGCCTCCATGTCTTTGTGCTACAGAATTCAACCTGTTTGCTTACAGGAACGCTGCCCCGGAGGACCAGCTCCACCTGTACGGAGCTTTGCCATCTTTGCCGCGATACCATCGCTCTCCGGAGGACTGTGGCGGCACTAGTGACCCATCACCAGGTACTACAGGTGGCATCACCTGACAATAACTCTTATCCCCTGTACATAACCCCTCTATTGAAATGTCACCCAGGCCACGGGCTCAGGCACTGCCGCCCGTGACATCCACGCGAACCCCTCCGAGCCTGATACCCGAGTACCCCAGGGCCTGGGGCTCAACACTTCCATAGGCTCCCATGCAAAAAACACATGTGGTATGCGTTTAACGCTAGGCGTTTTTGCTAGCGCATCCAAAAATGCATTTTGCAGCGTTTTTGGGTACATTTGCAAAAACGCAAGTGCTTTTTTAACAAGGGACTCTATGGGTGATGCATGCGTTAACGCATGCATCAAAAAATGCTGTCTCCCAAGTGTGACTCTAGCCTTAATTGCAGGAAACTCATTTCTGCTAATAATGTTTCTGTTCAAACCTTTGACTTTGCAAGCAAGGTATTTTTTGTTTCTGTTATTTGTAAGTTGATCATGCTGATAGCTCTTCTTGTGAATAACCAAAGCCAGAAGATTGCCTATACCCCTACAATTCCTGTGCGTAAGGCTAGGGTCACATTTGGGAGGGTGCATCCTTTGCAAGCCTGCGTTAAAGGTAGCAGATTTTTCCCTTGCCATTTTTATGGCATTTTTTTCCCTTTTTAGCACTAGCGTTAACGCATGGTACATATATGTACCATGCATTAACGCATGTTTTTCCCATAGACTCCTATGTTAAAAAACACATGCATTTTTACAAAAGGCCCCCAAAAGCGCTGCTTAGCGCACTTTTTGGTGCTTTTGCAAAAAGGCCTAGTGTCAAAAGTGTTGCTATTTCACCATGTGGTTTTTGCATGGGAGCCTTTGGAAGCGTTAACGCTAGCGTTTTTCACAGTTTGGAATTGGGAAAAACGCTAACTTTTAGCGCTTCCATGGCGCAAGTGTGACCCTAGCCTAACTGCATATCCACAGGCAAGTTACCAGATTACCTATATATCTACTGTTCCAGTGTGTATCCGCACACGTGACTGTGCTTTATCTGGTGCTTTCTGCCCCTTTTGTCTATCTACCATCCTACATAACCTACTGTTGTAGTCCTGACTGATCCACATCCCATCTGGGCAGATCTATACATCTGCACTATCACTTATAATACCCTCACTCTGTCTTAGGATTTAGGGAATCCACCTCATCAGCAGAGCCTTCAACAATTTCACATGAGCCTCAAGTGTTAATTACACATGAGCGAGTAGTCAAATACTCGGACTCTCTGTACTCGTACCGAGCAGATCATAATACTCGGGTATTCAGTTCGAGTAGCAAGTTCAATGTTAGTCAATGGGAAATGCGAGTTATTGTCTGCTGGACCAAAAAAAGCGATGTGGGGGTGAGGAAAATGCAGAAATGGGTGCACGATTGCCATAAGAGCGAGTTATGATGGAGGAGATCCTCTGCGTGCTCAGTGTGTAAGTGATGTAAAGAGAGCGATCTTCCCCAGGGGCTGTGTGATGGTTAATGCAGGAAGAAGCCACCCATCATCATCATCATAAGGGCTTCACAATTATAATGCTTGGACTACTGGGATTGTTGTTCCACTGACACTGAACAATGTGAAGGCATAGTGTTTCCAAAAATTAGTCCAAGGGGCTGTATCATGGTTGATGAAGGAAGCATGCCTCAAGGGCCAAACAATTATGAAGCTAGGACTACCAGGACTACTAGCATAGTAGTTGCAGTGCCCAATGTCCAGGCATAGCCATAGTGTCTCCAAAACGTAGCTCAACGGGCTGTACCATGGTTGATGAAGGTAGCAGGCCTCAGGGCCAAACAGTTATGAAGCTTGGACTACTAGGACTACTAGCATAGTTTTTGCATTGCCCAATGTGCAGGCATAGCCATGGTGTCTCCAAAAATTAGCCCAAGGGGCTGTATCATAGTTAATGAAGGAAGCAGGTCTCAAGGGCCAAACAATTATGATGCCAGGACTACTAGCACAGTAGTTGCAGTGTCCAATGTCCAGGCATAGCCATATTGTCTCCCAAGGAGCTGTATTATGGTTGATGAAGGAAGGAGGGTCTCATCTCAAGTTCCTCCAAAGGGAAATATTAATTAACGGAACATTGTTTTTAGTTTAACCATGAGGTACATGTTGCAGAACCAGGAGTTTAAAACATATGTAAGAAGAAGAAAGAGGGTTTGTTTGCGATGGATGTGATCACCAGTTGCCTAAAATAACATTTTGGGTGACTTTAGGTTGGAATACTGTCATCAGGAGGGCTTAAATACTCTTGGAAAATTCAGTACTTGTTAAATTTTATCAGAGTCAGACTGTCTGCTTTCTCTGTAGTCAGCCGTGTGTGTGTATCTGTAATGATTGCCTCACTGGCACTGAAAACATGCTCTGACATCACACTAGTAGCAGGGCAGGCCAGCCACTCAAAGGCATATAAGGAGAGGTCTGGCTAACTATGCAGCTTGGATACCCAGTAATTAAATGGAACAGAAGCATCAGGAAGGACGCAGGTATGGTCACTTAGATAGTCGTTACCAGTCAGGCTAGCCTTTGCTAAAGAGCCAGTTTATTGAAGATGGCCCAATTTGTAGACATTTTACCACCACCTCTTTTGGACCTGCTGGCCGTGTCTCTCTCCATTAATGCATGCTCTTGCACAGAGCTGGTACCTCTGCTAGCAGCGGTGTCTGAGGGTGATGTTGCCATCAAATGATCAACAACGGCACTCTTGAAGGACTCTATTGTGAAACCCCTTGGTGACTGTCACAGTAGCAAAGGAAATTTGTCCTTATTATGTGGGTCTAGAAAGGTGGCCAACCAGAATAGGTTGCTGGTGAAAATGTGGATCATGCGAGGGTCTTGGCACAGACAATTAGATATGAAGTGTGTCATGTGTGCCAAGCTGCAAAGAGGCAAATGTTCTGTGATTCCAGAAGGAGGACCAATACCCATGCTCACCTCACACTGACTCTCCTCCTCCACCTCCTCCTCTCCAGCTCACCCATGCTGGACAGACATGAAGTTGGGGTTGGGAGACCCCTGTGTAAACACAACACTGCAACAGCACAAAAAAGTGCCCTGAGGTTCAAGGCGATATTACGTGTGCCAGTCACCACACAGGACAGCGGTAGACTGCGTGTCACTTATGCAGTACCGTGTGCGCTATTCGGTGTGAACACAGCACCGGAACTGCCCAAAAATTTGCCCTGAGGTTTTAAGGCGATATATTACGCGAGCCAGTCACCACACAAGACAGTGGTTCTGGCTGCGTGTCAGTTGTGCAGTACCGTGTGTGCTATTCTGTGTGAACACAGCAACACAACGGCCAAAAAATTGGCCTGCAGGGGTAAATGTGATACTAAAACATAGCTTGGAAACTGTCACTACTCCTTGACCTTATACTTTCAGCTTAGAGAAGAGCTGAAATATTGCTGACTGTACCATGTGGTACTGTAACGCTCCTGCCTGTCTTCCTGCACTACAGTCATCTAGGACTACAATACTGGTACCTCTCAGAAGAGCTTTTGGGTTTCACAGAGAATTTCTGTATAATTTGCACAAGCACAACTCTCCCTAGCAGCTGCTCACACTCTCCCTACACTAGCTGTGTTCTGCATGCAATGTGCAGAAAATGGAAGTGGTATGACTTATATAGAGCCTATAAGTCATGTATGACGCTGGGCGGCCAGCCAATCAACCAAGAAGGCTATCGCATTACTGTAATTGGCTAATGCTGGGTAGTAGATCCGAATATTGCGAGGCAAGTAATGAAATACGCGCTATGTTCCGAGTACTGCGAGTACCGCATTACTTGCCGAGCACCGAATACTTGCTATTATACTCAAGGAGCGATTCATGGAGCACGGAGCACGCCTTTCCAGTCTCCTACATAGGGACCATATGTAAGTTCTAAATCCTTTTTGTAAATCGTTATAGGGCCTATTGTGGATTCCGTGATTGGAATTTCTGGTTTGGAGCTCCCTCGTGTGGTTGAAACTGGTGAGCATCTGCTCTGTCTGTGAGAGATGTATCACCTAAATCTGATAATGACTGGAGGGGTGGTTTGGACTGGGATATTTAAGTATGCTAATTTGGCCGACTCTTTGCCAGTGGTGAATTGTTCATGGAGTGACTGCATGTCTCCTGCCTTCTCCTGGTCCTTGCTGAATCCATTACAGATAAGTGAATGGTTGTTTTCTCTGCAAATCTGTCACTCATTTGTAATGTGCCTTTTGTATCTGAATTACTCGTTTCTGCTCTGAGTGTAGGATTCATTTGTCTGTATAATGGCGGCTTCACACAGCGGCACGATCCAGTCCGGAGCTGTCAGCAGTGACAGCCCCAGACCGGATTTTGGCCCCATAGTAGCCTATGGGGCTGGATGGAGCCGGATGGCAGCTATCTGCCATCCGGCTTCTATCTCGCCGGAAGAATCCAGGAGAAGTGGGGTCTTTCTCCCGGATCCAAAAATGTTGCTTGCAACGTTTTTGTGTCCGGGAAGATCAATCTGCATCTAATTGGTGTCTCCTGGATTCCCCCAGATCCTTCCGGGGCAATCCGGCGCTCCCTTAACATGGGAGCCTATGGGGTCGGGTTGCCCCTATCCGGGAGGATGCACGCCGCTGTTATAATTCAGGGCCGCGGCTAGTTCCCTGCGAGCTGCGGTCCTGAATAATCAGCAGCGGCAGCTGAGGCAGGATGCACACCAGACCGGAGGGTATGTTAGTCCTCCGGTTCTGTGTGCTGATCCGGTCCGGGGCTGTCAGGTTCACCCCTGACAGCCCCGGACCGAACCTGACCGCAGTGTGAAGGCACCCTTATGGTACATTTACACGCCGCTACCGAAAGGTAGAAACCGGCAGGTGTCGGAGACAATTGTACCTTTTACCTTCAGAACACCGCGCAGTGGCGGCGTGTAATTCAGGTTGTACCCTCCTGTCTCTTTGGATACCTGTTTTTCAGCCGTGATGAAAAACAAGCAGGTATAAACCCTATGGTAGCGGCGTTTAATCGGGGCACATGTACGGTATTTGAGTTCCCTGGGGCGTGCTTGAGCGTCATATATACCACGCCCCATCAGCTATCATTGGTGGGGGCTACTGTGTACCCATTGGCTATCCCTGCACAGGGCAGCATATTTAGCGATCTGACCAGTCACAATACACATCTGCTATAGCGTCATGTATTAGGCAGCCTCCCTGTGCTGGCTGGCCAATCATGATGTTATTGCATTGTCCAATCACCATACGAGCGTCGCGTAATGCACAACTCTGTCACGCCTATGTATTTACGGCGCACAATATGTACGCCCAGATTCCCTTGTGGTAGCGGCGTGTAAATCAGGGAAGGTGCTCCACAGAAGGTAACCTGCGGCACCCGTCGGCACTTGCGGGGAACACAAATACCTTCTGTGGAGCACCTTGTGGCGGCGTGTAAATGCGGTATCAGGTACCGTTAGGAACTGTTGAAAACGTGCACGTGCGGTGCCTACCTGTTGCTACCTTCGGTAGCGGTGTGTAAAGGTACCATTAGTGTTGTTTTTTCCCTACATTCAGTTAGGGAGGAATTTTTCCCTAGTCCATTAACCATTCCATTACCTGTCTGTAGTTCCAGTTTTGTTTAGTGTCAGTTTTACTGACTTTGGAATTGTTCGCAGGAGTCTTGCTGGTTTAGTGGGAGGTGAGTCTGTATGGGCTCAGATTTTTTGCATATCCAGCAGTTGATTTTTTGATAGGGTTTTGATGCTGGTCGCGGAAGTAATCCGTCCTGTCCTTTCTCTATTTAGTTATAGTTGGGCCTCTCTTTGCTTGTGTCTATTTTCTGCATGTGTATTGTTTTTCATCTCCACTAACCGTCAGTATTTGTGGGGGGCTAGCTATTCCTTTGGGGTCTGCTCCAAGGCAGTCAGGTTTTTCCTGTTTCCATCTTTAGGTTTAATTAGTCCTCTAGCTGTGCTGAGGCGCTGTAGGGCATCATAGTGTGCTCTATGGCTACTTCTAGTTACGGGGGTTAGTCAGGATTCCGTGACCAGTATTAGTGTCCAACCTCTCCTGTGAACACCACATGATACTCCCTAGTTGCTGATTCATAACAAGTGCCCCTTTAGCTTAGCAAAAGATGGTTAGGAACAGCTAGGAAGGTGCAGGGACAGCTAGTGATAGCAGAGAGGGCTTGATCCAGGTGATAAGTTTCCTTTAAGTGGTGCACATAATATTATATGTGTGCACTATGTGGATCACATTATACTGTATGGTGCACTATGTGGAGCGCATGATTCTGTATGGTGCACTATGTGGTGCCCATTATACTCATTATAGCGTATGGTGCACTATGAGTGACCATTATACTGTATGGTCCACTATGTGATGCAAATTATACTGTGTAGTGCACTATTTGAGGCTCGTTATACTCATTATATTAAGGAAGTCCAGCCAGCAGAAGCCAAGCACTACACCTATACGAGCCCTATATCTTTTGTCACCTTAAAAAAAGGTCTTCATTGCAAAGAGCTATTGTCACAGGGTGCTACCATTGGCAGGCAAATATAATGAATAAACATGAAAAGGAAAGGTGCACTCACCCGTTTATACGTTGCACTATACTTTTTATTGCGGTGGAATATTTACACGGTGCAGGGAGGGAGGAAGAGTGAGAGGCAGACGACGAGTCGTTTCGCACTATTTAGGTGCTTCCATTGGGACCGGTGGTAGCGCCTACCCGGCACGAAATGACTCGTCGTCTGCCTCTCCCTCTCCCTTCCTCCCTGCATGGTGTAAATATTCCACCGCTATCAAAAGTATAGTGCAACATCTAAACATGTGAGTGCACCTTTGTTTTTCATGTTTATTCATTATATTGTATGGTTCACTATGTGGGGCAAAGCTTAATATTTTTGGAAGTTGGAGAGGTTTTTTTTTAGATTTGGCTTTGTTAGGATATCTGTGCAGGTAGCTAATATTGTGCAAAACTATTAAGCAACTTAATAAAAACCAAATATATTCCCATCTCACTTGTTTATTTTCACAGGAAAAACTAAAATAACTGCACAAAATGTAGAAAAAAACATTTCTGACATGCAAAAACAAAACACAAAAAAAATTAGTGAACAATATAGCCACCTTTCTTTATGATGACACTCAGCTGCCTCCATCCATAGATTCTATCAGTTGCTTGATCTGTTTACGATCAACATTGCGTGCAGCAGCCACCACAGCCTCCCACTGTTCCGAGAGGTGTACTGGTTTCCCTCCCTGTAGATCTCACATTTTAGAAGGGACCACAGGTTCTCTATGGGGTTCAGATCAGGTGAACAAGGGGGCCATGTCATTATTTTTTCTTCTTTTAGACCTTTACGGGCCAGCCACGCTGTCGAGTAGTTGGATTCATATGATGGAGCATTGTCCTGCATGAAAATCATGTTTTTCTGGAACGATACCGACTTCTTCCTGTACCACTGCTTGAAGAAGTTGTCTTCCAGAAACTGGCAGTAGGTCTGGGAGTTGAGCTTCACTCCATCCTCAACCCGAAAAGGTCCCACAAGTTCATCTTTTTTGATACCAGCCCATAGCAGTACCCCACCTCCACCTTGCTGGCGTCTGAGTCGGAGTGGAACTCTCTGCCCTTTACTGATCCAGCCTCTGGCCCATCAAGAGTCACTCTCATTTCATCAGTCCATAAAACCTTTGAAAAATCAGTCTTACGATATTTCTTGGCCCAGTCTTGACGTTTTATCTTATGTTTCTTGTTCAAAGGTGGTGGTTTCTCAGCCTTCCTTACCTTGGCCATGTCCCTGAGTATGGCACTCCTTGTGCTTTTTGATACTTCCGTAATGTTGCAGCTCTGAAATATGGCAAAACTGGTGGCAAATGGCATCTTGGCAGCTTCACGCTTGATTTTCCTCAATTCATGGGCAGTTATTTTGCGCCTTTTTGCCCAAGACGCTTCTTGCGACCCTGTTGGCTATTTGCCATGAAGCGCTTGATTGTTCGGTGATCACGCTTCAAAGGTCTGGCAATTTCAAGACTGCTGCATCCCTCTGCAAGACATCTCACAATTTTGGACTTTTCAGAGCCCGTCAAATCTCTCTTCTGACCCATTTTGCCTAAGGAAAGGCATTTGCCTAATAATTAAGCATACCTTATATAGGGTGTTGATGTCATTACACCTCACCCCTCCTCATTACAGAGATGCACATCACCTGATTTACTTAATTGGTAGTTGGATCTCAAGCCTATACAGCTTGGAGTAGGACAACATGTATAAAAAGTATCATGTGATCAAAATACTCATTTGCCTAATAATTCTGCAGTGTATAATAGTGTCGATACAACTCTATCTCTGCCCCTTATGAAAACTGATATAACATTCAATGCATTTCTTCAGTAAGAAATCTTATTCTTTTTTGTTTAACACATTATATTAGATATTTATATTTTTTCCCTTTACTACTGTGTTAGACAAAAACTGCACAATTAAAAGTACCGTATATACTCGTGTATAAGCCGAGTTTTTCAGCCCAAAAATTGGGCTGAAAAGTCTCCCCTCGGCTTATACACGGGTCATATACGTGGTTGGTGGGGGCTGTGTCCGGGGCTGGGGGGCTGGGGAGGCTGGAGGAGGCGGGGGGAGGCTGCTGAATGAGCGGCCCCGTCACGTGGGGCCGCTCATTACATATGCACTGCTTCCCCCTGTCAATCAGCGGTAGGGGGAAGCAGTGCATAACTAAATATATCCCCCCCAAGTGCTGGCACTTGCCCCCCTGCTTGTAAGGCCCCCCCCGGCTGCTATTATTACCATCCTCTCCTCTGTCTTCATCGCGAGCAAGTCCCTCTGTGCTCCCGTCCTCAGTAGCATCCGGGGTCATGTGACCGGCCGGTCGCATGACGTCATCGCTATGCGACGGCCGGGGACCCGGATGCATGGAGGACGGGAGCACCGAGGCACCTGCGCGCGCGATGAAGACAGAGGAGAGGATGGTAAGTTAAGCAGCCGGGGGGGCTTAAAAGCAGGGGGGAAGTGCCAGCATACACCTCTGGGGCAGCCTGTGTATACACCTCTGGGGCAGCCTGTGTATACACCTCTGGGGCAGCCTGTGTATACACCTCTGGGGCTGCCTGTGTATACACCACTGGGGCTGCCTGTGTATACACTACTGGGGCTGCCTGTGTATACACCTCTGGGGCTGCCTGTGTATACACCACTGGGGCTGCCTGTGTATACACCACTGGGGCTGCCTGTGTATACACCACTGGGGCTGGAACTGCCTGTGTATACACCACTGGGGCTGGGGCTGCCTGTGTATACACCACTGGGGCTGGGGCTGCCTGTGTATACACCACTGGGGCTGGGGCTGCCTGTGTATACACCACTGGGGCTGGGGCTGCCTGTATACACCACTGGGGAGGCTGCTGTATACACCACTGGGGAGGCTGCTGTAATACTGCTGGGGCCTGTATACACCACTGGGGAGGCTGCTGTATACTACGACTGGGGAGGCCTGTATACCTGTGCTGGGGTCCACCCTCGGCTTATACACGAGTCAATAGGTTTTCCCAGGTTTTGGGGGCAAAAGTAGGGGGGTCGGCTTATACACGGGTCGGCTTATACACGAGTATATACGGTAACTAGTAAAAAAAGAAATGCCGGATAAAAAGAGAAAATAGTTTTGCTGTCTATAGCAGGATATTGACAGAATGAGATTGCTTTTGACATTCAGACATGAAGAGCTAATATTGCCTGAGTGACCTGTGCTAATCTCAACTTCACCGAAAGCCAGATAAATTGCTGATTGAGATAAGGAGATAAATGGATAAGTTATCTTTTTTAGTCCAGCAATCATTAGCTAAGAAATCTTTGGAAAAGAGTTGGAAACTATTTTTTGTTAAAGTCAAGAAACATTTTGACCTGCAAATTTGTGTATATATTTTACATTAATTAATGAGATTGTGCCCTAAAACAATACCCTTTAAACAAAAGCCTGCACTGTGGTCAGGTAACCACTTCAAGCCTCTAATTCTGACGACTCTCCATCTCGCCATATATTTCCTTTAGAAAGAAACTGATCAACCGATCACATTATTGTCACAGTGTAGTACTTCCCTGTGGCACCTATCCGCAGGGGCGCCACATTTGTATTAGACACAACCACTATAGAAGCATTTAACCAGCTGATGCACGCACAGGTACAGGATAAAACCTGTTATTTGGGATAAGAGCAGGGTTTTAATGCACTGCCGGCAATAATTGAAGGTCCATCTCAGTTATGAAGTTTAAATGGTCAATGCGTTTTGAAGCAATAGCTTCTTCATCAGTACAACAAACTCCTTGTTTGTTTATTGTCTTGATGAAGAAACTATTGCATCTAAACGCGTTGACCAAATAAACGTCATAACTCAGATTGTGAACCTTAAGTTATTGCCGGCAGTGCATTAAAACCCTGCTCTTATCCCGGATATCCTTTATTTCCTTTGCAGCAGCCAGTGTTGGAGCAATTTGTTTCAATTGGTCACTGTAATATTTAGCTAACTGTTTAGTGCATAAAAAAGATGAGTCCATGGAGTGAGCTTTTCAATGTTATTGTCAGATAACTCCATTGACTTGCAAGTGTACGTTAAAGTTTGTGAATCCTTCAGAATATTCCATATTTTAGCAAACATTTTACCTAAAAAAAAACAAAGTTCTAAAAGCAGATACAAAGAACCAATTAAAGCAAGTAAGTAAAAAAATTAGACTTTTTACCTTATTTTAATGAAGAAAATGATCCAATGTCACATATCCATGAAAGGCAAAAGTATGTGAACCTAATTATGCTGGAAAAGGATACAAATCCATCTCCAAATAATTTGGAATCCAGCAATTCAAACAGACGGTAACAATGGATTTAAGACCTTATTGGCCCTCCTGGTGGAGTACAGATGACCACAAATCCCCGATGTATTCCAAGCCCTCATCCAGTACATTCCCTGATGAATCCTCATGATAGGGGTTATTTGGATAACTGAATAACACTGGGGCCAATCCTTCACTCTGGTATGGCCCTTGTAAGAGCAGGTTTAAACACATGGGGCACGCACAGGGAGGTTAAGTCAATAAAGAGACATGTATTAACCTTATACAGTAAATCCGCTGCATGCTCCTTGATATCACCAATCTATTACAGGAAATTGGATTAAGCCATTTATTATCATGCACTACTTTTCTTGAGCACGTCTTTGTCAATTGTTGGACTTATCTTGCTGCAACTGGAGCCACAGTTTTTAATTATATGAATCAATCCCTTAATAGACACTAAATTACTTTTAGCTATTTCATTATTGCTTAACAGGATTTTGCAGGTTTTGTTTAATCTTAATACACATTAGTAGCTATCTTTAATATTATTATTTATTATTATAGTGCCATTTATTCTATGGCGCTTTACATTTGAAGAGTGGTATACGTAGATAAGGACAATAATTATGAATGATACAAGGCATACACAGTAGGGATGAGCGAGTAGTGAAATATTCGGACACGCTATACTCGTAACGAGTAGGTCCCGATACTCAGGTACTTGTTACGAGTCTAATGTAAGTCAATGGGAAATGCGAGTATTGCGAGTAATTACTCAGCTGGACCCTATACAGCGGTCTGGGGGCTGAGGAAAAGGCTGAAATGGGTGCATGATTGTTTAAAAGCCGGCGGTAAAAAGCCGCCGGCTTTTGAACATTAAGCCCGATCCTCTACCTCCCATCCCGATCCTCCGCTCGCCTCACCGAGTCCCATCCTGATCCTGAGTTAAGACCAGACGGGGAGCGCAGCACAAGGGAGCTGGGAGCGCAGGACCCGGGCGGAGAAGCCGGCGGTGAGAAGACTTCACCGCCGGCTTTCCCATTCTGTGCTGCACTCCCCACTCCCTGATGCTCCCTCCCTGCTCCCTGGTTCTGCACTCCCCGCCCGGCCCTAACTTAGGGTGCACAGCTGAGCTACATCTCTGGTAGAGGTTCTCTACCAGAGATGTAGCTGAGCTAAAGAACAAAACTGAATTGGACTACGTCGGATGGAAGATTATTTTCTTAATAAAGATGGAGTCTCTAAGTGTTGTTTTGTGTTTTTTTCTAATAAAAAATTTTTTCTGTGTGTTGTGTTTTTTTTTAACACTTTAATAGAAATTCATGGCGGTCATGTTTAATATTGGTGTGACCCCATGAATTTTGGGCTTAGGGCCAGCTGATAATACAAAGTTGGCCCTGACCCCTTTATTATCCAGTGAGCCAACGCACCAGGGCCCTGGATGAGCTGAGTACAGTGCCATCTTCTGGGGTGTCTGCGGACTGCAATTTGCAGCGGGGGGCCCCAGAAAGCTTGGGCGTCCTTGCGCTGTGGATTCCAGCCCCCAGCTGCCCAGTTGAACCTGGCTGGACACAGAAATAGCGCGAAGCCCCATGTATATTTTTTTTTTATTATTTCATGAAATTCATGAAATAATAAACAAAAAAATGGCTTCCCTATATTGTTGTGTCTGGTCAGGTACAAATAGGCAGCTGGGGGTTGGGGGCAGCCAGTTCCTGCATGCTGTACCTGGCTGGCGTACAAAAATACGGCGAAGCCCAAGTCAAAATTTTCAGGAAAAATTCATTAGAAAATATATATGGGACTGCATCTTTATTAACCCCTCAAGTGGAGGGGTTAATTAAGATGCAGTCCCTAAATGTGGTTTTTTTTTTTTACATTTTTTTATAAATTTTTCCTAAAAATTTTGATATGGGCTTCCCCGTATTTTTGTATGCCAGCCATGTACAGCAGGCTGGAATGGGCTGCCCCAAACCCCCTGCTGCCTAGTTGTACCTGCCTGGAAACAAATATAGGGAAGCACTTTTTTTGTTTATTATTTCATGAATTTAATGAAATAATAATAATACAATTATGTGAGGCTTCGCGCTATTTCTGTGTCCAGCCAGGTACAATTAGGCAGCTGGGGGCTGGAATCCGCAGTGTAGGGAGGTCCAAGCTTTCTGGGCCCCCCCCCCTGCTTCGAATTGCAGTCCACAGCCACCCCCAGAAGATGGCGCGTTCATAGAAGCACCATCTTTTGGTACTGTACCCAGCTCATCCAGGGCCCTGGTGCGTTGGCTCACTGGGTAATGAAGGGCTTAGGGCCAGCTTTGTATTATCAGCTGGCCCTAAGCCCGAAATTCATGGGGTCATGCCAATATTAGACATGACCGCCATGAATTTCTATTAAAGTGTTAAAAAAAACACAACACACAGAAAAAATCTTTTATTAGAAAAAAACACAAAACCACACTTAGAGACTCCATCTTTATTAAGGAAATAATCTTCTGTCCGACGTAGTCCAATCCAGTTTATTTCTTTAGCTCAGCTACATCTCTTGTAGAGAACCTCTACCAGAGATGTAGCTCAGCTGTGCACCCAGCCGTGGGAAAGTTCATGTGAGTTCATGCTGTGAAGCATGAACTCACATGAACCCTGACAGCACCGCGCAGCTACATCAAATGAACAGCTGATCAGCATTAGCTGATACCTCAGCTGTTCATTTGAAATAACCTGTGAGAAAGCCTGCAGTGAGAAGTCTTCACCGCCGGCTTTCCTGTGCGGTGCTGAGCTCCCCCCGCTCCCTGATGCCCCCCCGCCGCATCTCCGCCCGATCCTAAGTTAGGACCGGATGGGGAGTGCAGAATCAGGGAGCAGGGAGCACAGCACAGAACGGGAAAGCTGGCGGTGAAGTCTTCTCACCGCTGGCTTCCCCGTCCGGGTCCTGCACTCCCTGCTCCCTTGTGCTGCGCTCCCGGCCTGTTCCTAACTCAGAATTGGGTGGGACTCGGTGGGGGGAGCAGAGGATCGGGATGGGAGGCAGAGGATCGGGCTGAATGATTGCTTAAAAGCCGGTGGCCTTTTACCGCTGGCTTTTAAACAATCATGCACCCATTTCAGACTTTTCCTCAGGCCCCAGACCACTGTATAGGGTCCAGCTGAGTAATTACTCGCATTTCTCATTGACTTACATTGTACTCATTACTCCTAGTAAGTATTCACAGGGAAACTCGCGGAGTAATGAGTAGACCAAGTACCGTACTATTCGGCGAGTACCGAATAGTAATGAGTATACTCACTCATCCCTAATACACAGGTAAAGTTGGAGAGAGGACCCTGCCTGCGAGGGCTCACAGTCTAAAAGGGATGGATGAGGATACACTATAAGAAGGGAGAGCTCGTCATGCGGCGGTTTAGTGGACTGAGGTTCACTGCAGGATGTAGGCTTGTTGGAAGAGGTGAGTCTTCAGCTTCCTTTTAATATTTTTCCCTCTTACTACATTCATATCTCTCCAAGAGCTGAATTTCAAGAAAATGTGGGTCATGCAGTTAGACTGACACAACGTATGCAAGTTGTTCTTTAAAAGAATGGTTAGAGAGGGATTCATTAAAAGTTTGGATGAGTGATCTCAAAGTCTTGACCATAGTCCTTCACAAATGTTGTGGAAGGATTTGAAGCAAGTAGGTAATGGGAAAAGGCTGCAAGCCTTAGAATTGAATATGTTTAATAGGGAGGAGTGGGCTAAAATTCCTTCAAACCAATGAGCTGTACTAATTAACTATTAGTGATAATGTTTAGATGCAGTCATTCTCACCAGATACTGAAAATAATAGCTCTCACATCCATATGATATTGGATCACTTAATTCATTTAAGAAATGACAAAGTTATTTTTGACTAATTAGTTATATTTCTCTTCATCTAATTTTATGCTTTGTTTGAAAATCTACTGTAGTTTCTGTTCAAATTTATGCTGAAATATGCAAATTTGCTCCTCAAAGTCATAATCGCTTTCCAACAAGCTTTTTAATATGACTAAGGGATTTGTGCCAGATCAGAACCCCAAACTACAGAAGCTGCGTTTCGGGGTAACTGCCCCTTATCAGTGTAGTGTATGGGATATTCTGATCTGGCTGTGTGAGTGGGCTAAGACAAGGTCTGGGAACTTGCTACCTACCTTATGGAGAGAAGTTGTCTCACACACACTACACTGATGAGGGGCAGTTACCCCAAAATGCAGCGTCTGTAGTTTGGGGTTCTGATCTGGCACAAATCCCTTAGTCATATTAAAAAGCTTGTTAGAAAGTGATTATGACTTTGAGGAGCTACTTAAATGTGGCGCTGGAGTTTTTCCACTTCCTTACCGAAGTGCAAATTTGCATATTTCCTCGAGGGTGGATATGGCTACAATCTCCTCACCTACTTAACTGTCTTCTTATGATTGCAGGACAACTGTCCGTTCTGCATACAATTGAAACATTTAATTAGCTTGCATTCAGACTCTTCAATGTTTTTGGGATTTGAAATTACCTCTCAAAATTAAAACCTTCATATTATCAATGTTATGTCCCTGGCCAGAAAAATGCTCCGCTACTGGAAAATGGATTTGAATGAATCCAAGCTAATTAGAAGTTTCAATTGTATACAGAACGGACTGAACATCGCTGATGGTTTTATGGCTCATTACCACGTCTAAACAATGTTGTTCAAAGACATGGAAATCTTGGACACCAGGTTTTCTTATAAATTAGTGTCCTAAAGACTTTATGACCACTGGGCCTGCCTGATTGAAGATCCTCTCCAAGGCTGCTTTGTTTATTTTGCCAAATGTCCAGTCCTTGTAATGTTTATTTAGTCAAATGTCCAATCATTTTAGTTGTGCATACATATATTTTTTGTTTCATTCAATAACTTGTCATACCATGCCTGATGAAGAGACCTGAGTCGTCTCGAAAGCTCGCCTTATAACATCATTTATTTTATTTTTGTTAGCCATTAAAAGGTATCACAACCACAAGATTGTTATCTTGTTTCTTACACTGAGAGCAATCAACATTTTCTGCACGTAGTCACACCTTTTGCATTGTAATATATTCACATCACTATGTTTTAATTACTGCATGATAATAGTGGATTGATGTGACTGTTACCAGCTGAAGAACCACTCTGATGACTGTTTGGTGAAGGTTCATAATGCAAACATCTAAGATCTGAAGTGCTTTTTTATGATAAATACATGAATTTTGTTTTCATAACCTGATTAGTGATGCACAATGCATGATCTAAAAATCAATGGGGCAGTGTAAAAACAATAGAGGGCATGACAGGTCCCCTTTAATTTTATTGTTCACGTGTAATTAAATGTTCAAAATATGAAATATAAACTAAGAAAACAGCATTTAAAAAAGGATATTGTTAAATTATAGCCAGTGTGAAAATGGGAAAGTAGATTATTACATGGGATTGAAAGTGTCTCCTATGATGAGACAGTACTGGTGTGACGCAAAAAATACTTGTGAACCCAACAGACTACAATGGGTACATGTCCTATACATGAAGACAAAAGTAGTACATAGTCATGAAAAACAGACATCTTAATGAGGTCAAAGAGTAAGAATGAAATGAAGAAGAGACTGTACCGTTATGACCTTTACTGTAGATGCCATAATGAAGGGCAGCCGATACTGGTCAGCCAATATTGGTTTCATGTATTGCATTGATTGTAAGTCAATTGTTTTTTTTGTTTTTTACCATAAAAGCATTTTAGCATGAAGATATATCTCCATGGACCACAGTGAGATAAATAAACTACACTACACTTTATTAAAAAGGAAGACAAACAGTTTTGCTACAGGACGGCAGATAAAACAAATGATTGGGTGATAAATGTTGCTTTCTTTTTGCAATGCTCTCCCCGCATATACAATTCTTTCCACTGTTATTTGTAGCAATGCTTAGACCATAAAACCCCGCATTGTATGCTCAGCTTTACCTCTTACTGTTTGATGCATATAAAACATTTCCTAGGGTTTGTGCTATTCTTTAAATCTTTCTGCCGCATTAGTATGCCCAGTGCATGTCTGAGCATGAAATGCAAAGATACCTATTTTCCTTTTCATTTTGTTATAGTTTTCCTCACAATTAAAGCTGAATGACTGTAAATTATTTTTCTTTTATTTTCTAACATAATACTTTTCTGCATGTCTTCAGTGATAATTATTTTGTTTTAATGTGCTTTCTTCATTCTAAAATTAGCTGCTTTTGGTCTTTCAAAAACATTTTTTAAGCTAAATAAATAAAAAAATTGTAATTGTTATAGTTACTTATATTAAAATCCTACCCATGCATTAAGATGACCTTACATCACTTTTTGAATGTTTAAAAGGGGTTGTCTACTACTATGACAACCCCTTTGGGATTACGGATATACTCGTGTATAAGCCGACCCATGTATAAGCCGACCCCCCTACTTTTGCCCCCAAAACCTGGGAAAACGTATTGACTCGCGTATAAGCCGAAGGTGGACTCCAGCACAGGTATACAGCCCCCAGCAGTGTGGTATACAGCAGGTCCCCAGCATAGTATACAGCCCCAGCAGTGATGGTATACAGCAGGTCCCCAGCATAGTATACAGCCCCAGCAGTGATGGTATACAGCAGGTCCCCAGCATAGTATACAGCCCCAGCAGTGTGGTATATAGCAGGTCCCCAGCATAGTATACAGCCCCAGCAGTGTGGTATATAGTAGGTCCCCAGCATAGTATACAGCCCCAGCAGTGTGGTATACAGCAGGTCCCCAGCATAGTATACAGCCCCAGCAGTGTGGTATACAGCAGGTCCCCAGCATAGTATACAGCCCCAGCAGTGTGGTATATAGCAGGTCCCCAGCATAGTATACAGCACCAGCAGTGTGGTATATAGCATGTCCCCAGCATAGTATACAGCACCAGCAGTGTGGTATATAGTAGGTCCCCAGCATAGTATACAGCCCCAGCAGTGTGGTATACAGCAGGTCCCCAGCATAGTATACAGCCCCAGCAGTGTGGTATATAGCAGGTCCCCAGCATAGTATACAGCACCAGCAGTGTGGTATATAGCAGGTCCCCAGCATAGTATACAGCCTCAGCAGTGTGGTATATAGCAGGTCCCCAGCATAGTTTACAGCCCCAGCAGTGTGGTATATAGCAGGTCCCCAGCATAGTATACAGCCCCAGCAGTGCCATTATACAGGCCCCCCTCACAGTATGGCGCCCCCCCCCCTCTCACAGAATGGCCCCCGCATGCAGTGCTGCGCACATACATTACCTGGCTATCAGCTGTCACCCTCCGGTGGCGATTCGCTGCTCCTGGCTCCGGCTGCATCTTCCTCTGTGTCTTCCTGCTTGTGGCTGGGGCTCATCGCGATGAAGTCATCGCGACTCCGGCTGGTCACGTGACAAGCAGGAAGACACAGAGGAAGATGCAGCCGGAGCCAGGAGCAGCTAATCGCCGCCGGAGGGTGACAGCTGATAGCCAGGTAATGTATGTGCGCAGCGCTGCGTGAGGGGCCATCCTGTGAGGGGGGGGCGCCATACTGTGAGGGGGGCACTGACTCGCGTATAAGCCGAGCGGGGGACTTTTCAGCCTAATTTTTGGACTGAAAAACTCGGCTTATACGCGAGTATATACGGTAACTTGTTTCCCTCTCTTAAAATAATAAAAACTATACTCATCTCCTGTGCTATCGCCATTTCAGCCCTGTCGGTAACCAAGGCTCAAGAGTCACGTGAGATTGTGACATCATGCAAACCCCATGTCCATTTACTGTCGGCTTCCTTCTCTAAGCCTTCGGCCCAAATGAGCTACTAGCAGGATTTGAGTGCTGCAGCTTCTGCTCACTTCCTGTTGATAGCTCCTGTCTTCAAAAGCAAGTAGACAGAAACCAGTGGTGATTGGATGTGGGGCTGGTGTTACATCACAATGTCACATGAGTCCCGAGCCACGATTATTGACATTGTTGGAAAAGTGGCAGCACAGGAAATGAGTGCAGGATTTACTATTTTAACAGGGGAAAACAAATAGATTCAGAAGAGATTTTCCTTGTAGTGGAAAACCCTTTTACCTTATTACGTCACAATAATGTTGGTGAAAACCTCAAGGTATAGTTTTAGTTACCGTATATACTCGAGTATAAGCCAACTTTTTCAGCCCTTTTTTGGGGCTGAAAATGTCCCCCTCGGCTTATACTCAAGTCACTAACTTCACTAACTTCTGCCCTTCAATTGCTCCTCATCCTAGCCATCCCCCAAAGCCACCACAACCCCCCTACAACCCCCCTCGCCCTGCTTTCCTTTAGTCATTACCTCAGTCCAGATCGGGACTGATTCCTCCGTTTCATCGCACCGGCTGGGGCTGGGATGTGGCAGCCTGGATCCCTCCGCCCTGCTCTAGCAATGAGCGGTTGGATCCCTCCGCCGCATCGCTTCGTCCTGCTCTAGTGATGTGCGGCTTGGATCCCTCCGCCGCATTGCTCTGTCCTGCTGTAGCGATGTGGCGGCCGGATCCCTCCACCGCATCGCTCTGTCCCTGCACAGTGCACACACACAAAAAGTCCCCTGCGGCCAGACATTCACCTAATGCACAGTTTGGCCGCAGGGGACTTAAATTACCATACAGTGTCCCACTCTAAGAGGAAGGAGATGAGGCGCCATTATAGTATAGGATTGTAAGTTTACTTTGCATAATAGAGCAGGGAAAAGAATAGTGAGGGAAAGATGAGCAGAGCAGGGGAAAGATATATTCTCAGGGAAATTACAGTAGTAATAGAGCAGGGGAAAGAAGACTAGTGAGGGAAAGGAGAAAGCAGTACAGGGTATAGAATTAGTTGGATGCTTAGGCTGGTTTCACACTGGCGTTCCCCTCCGCAGCGTTCTGCGGAGGGGAATCACCATGTGAGTGCAGCCAGTGCAAGCTCCTATGTTTATAATGGGAGCGCACGGTGCTGCGCTTGACTGCACATGACCATGCGCTCCCATTCATTGCAATATGTGATTTGTACGCAGGCGTATGCCTGCGCACAAATCACACACTCTCGTCCGCACCAGGAATGCAACATGTCGCGTCCCTGGTGCGGAGGAGAGTGTGTGATTTGTGCGCAGACGTCCACCTGCGCACAAATCACATATTGCAATGAATGGGAGCGCACGGTCCTACGCAGTCAAGCACAGAACCGTGCGCTCCCATTATAAACATAGGGGCTTGCGCTGGCTGCGCTCACATGGCGATTCCCCATCCGCAGAATGCTCCAGAGGGGAACGCCAGTGTGAAGCCAGTCTTTGGGAATCAATAGGCCCCTTTCACATCAGCGTTTTTCCCTGATCGCGGCAGATGCGGTGGATTTACCGCATCTGCCGCCTAACAGCCGAGTTGCGGTTTACCTGCGGCAAGCAACATGCAATGTCTATGGGGCTTGTGGCAGCTGCAATATAGTTGCGGTTTCGGCACTTGCGGCAAATGCTGCCGCGAAAAAAACGCAGTAAGCAGTGTTTTGTTCACAGCCGCAGCTGCCGCAAGTGCCAAAACCGCAACTATTTCGCACTTGCTGCACCTGCCACAAGCCTCATAGACAATGCATGGGGCTTGCCGCAGGTGAACCGCAAGTGTGACGGTTAGGTGGCAGTTGCGGTAAATCCGAAACTTCTGCCGCAATCAGCAAAAACGCTGATGTGAAAGGAGCCTTATGGGGCCGTCACACGCGTCAATATTGTGTGCAATATCGCTGCTGCACATGATGTTGCAGCGATATTGACGTGTGTGACAGGGCGTTTCAACCAGCGATAAGTCGCTGGTTGATGGTGGTCAGGTTTTAGAACCTGTTCTAAAACATGACGATGGTCGCTCGGTGGACACTCAGCATTGCTGCGTGTGACACTGGGAGATGAGCGATAAGCCAGCTCCCAGCGCCTTTCAGCAAGCGCTGGGAGCTGGTCTCCAAGGTAAACTGCGGGTATCTAGGCAGCACGCGCTGCCTAGATGCCCGCAGTTTACCTTGGAGACCAGCCTGTTCCTGCTTACCACAGCCTGGCAGCGGGAGCAAGACATAGTGGAAATGATATTTAAATCATTTCCACGATGTCGCAGGTCCACTAATCGCTGGTGAGTCTGCCTGTGTGACAGCTCACCAACGAACAGCCTTCAATGTTGCCAGCGATGAGATTGCTGACAACATTGGCACGTGTGACAGCCCTATTAGGGACCTTTCACATCAGACTTTCTCTGCATTTGCAATACCGTAGATCTGACATATTGCTTGATCTGCCGCAACAGACTGCTTTGGACTAATGCATTCCTCACAGGACTTGCGGACATGTGCAGCACTTGCGGTGAGTCAAAAAAATGCTGCTAGCTGCAAGTGCCGCACATGTCCGCAAGTCCCGTAAGGAATGCATTACTCCAAAAGCAGTCTTGCCGCAACTGTTCCAAGAGACTGGTGTGTCAATGTTATTACCGTACCATATATGGTACCGTATATGGTACCCTCAGTGAGAGAGGCCAAAAAATACACAGTACTGTAATAAAAATATTTATAGTGAATTAGGAGGCGTGGCCTGCTGCTTCATGTATGTCACAACTACAGGAGCTCCTGTGCCTAATATTAAGCGACGGAGATTATAACCTTTATTAAGGCTCATATCTCATTCTAAACTACTGGACCACATTATTCAACTTTTCAAGATCATTTCGGTCCGATTTGACCCGAGATCTAGGTTCCACACAGCTCCCTCACACTCAGGAGAGGACTAGAGGCTCATCATGGGCGCCATTTTGAGGAAAAACTTGTTACCTTTCTGCCCTGTAAGAGGCCTCTGAAGTCTCTGAAGAACCTAAAGATCCCACCAGAGAGAAACCCTAAGTAGGGGCATTCCTCACCCTACCTCTCACCCTAGTCCACCCACCACTGGAAGCATTGCAGAACTGATACACCCTTTATGTGGTGAAGCTGATCCCCCCTCAGTCACAGCCTTTACTCTCCCTAGAACTGGAGCACTCATTCTACATACAGTGCTGCTGGCAGGGAGACCCGCTGGAAAAAAAGCCAACGAGAGGAAGGTCATCCTCCAACCTCCAGTGGTAGTGCCAGCCTTATATTCAGCTGTTCAACGCCGGCAATAGTCCCTTCTCCCTCCTCTATTTTACAGCCTTGTCGGCGGAGGGATACCTGCATCTCCACTTAACTCTACAGCCTGTCAGCTCCTAAAGCTCAGAAGGAGGAGCTGATCAAGTGAGATCATAAAGAGAGATCTTCCCTCTCCTATTACTGAGGAGAACAGACTTTTAAACTAACTGCTGAAGGTAGAAAGACCTCATTATCATTATACAGCAGCCTCAGCAGCGGAGGGATATCCTACTCTGTCATCAACTAGTTCAATAGACTAGCTGACATCACCATGACAACCAGTGCTGGATCCTGCAACTGAGCAGCTAAAGTTTCCTGCAGCACCAAAGAATAGACACTCAGTAAAGAATAGATCTTCAAGCAAGTGGGGCTTTTGAGCCTCCCCCGAGCCCAAGCTGCGCAGACAGAAGACAGAAGACCATCTATATTTGATTCTCTTCCCTTTTCCTTTCCTCATTTTCTTTTTCTATTTCTTTCCTTTTTTACCTTCATCTCAATTTACTTTATTCTAGTTAATTCTAACTCTACCTTGTCCTATTTTCTTCTATCATTTTACCACCAACAGCTGTACCTGCCTCAGGTTTTATGATTGTTATTTCTATTGCTATTATATTTTATATTGCTATTACTTACTAAAGTTTCATCTCTGACTAAGCTACACCTAGTATACAATGTAATTAGGCAACCAATCTTACAGTTAGCCATTTTATTGGCCCTTGTGGGATACTGAACTTAACTACCGTATATACTCGTGTATAAGCCGACCCGTGAATAAGCCGACACCCCTACTTTTGCCCCCAAAACCTGGGAAAACCTATTGACTCGTGTATAAGCCGAGGGTGGACCCCAGCACAGGTATACAGCCCCCTGCAGTGTGGTATACAGCTGCCCCAGAGGTATATACAGCAGCCCCAGTGGTAGTATACAGCAGCAGCCCCAGTGGTATATACAGCAGCAGCCCCAGTGGTTAGTATACAGCAGCCCCAGAGGTAGTATACAGCAGCCCCAGAGGTAGTATACAGCAGCCCCAGAGGTAGTATACAGCAGCCCCAGAGGTATATACAGCAGCCCTTAGGTAGTATACAGCAGCCCCAGTGGTGTATACAGCAGCCCCAGAGGTAGTATACAGCAGCCCCAGAGGTATATACAGCCCCAGAGGTATATACAGCAGCCCTTAGGTAGTATACAGCAGCCCCAGTGGTGTATACAGCAGCCCCAGTGGTAGTATACAGCAGCCCAGAGGTATATACAGCAGCCCTAGTGATGTATACAGCAGCCCCAGAGGTAGTATACAGCAGCCCCAGAGGTAGTATACAGCAGCCCTTAGGTAGTATACAGCAGCAGCCCCAGGGGTGTATACAGCAGCAGCCCCAGGGGTGTATACAGCAGCAGCCCCAGGGGTGTATACAGCAGCAGCCCCAGGGATGTATACAGCACCAGCCCCAAGGGTGTATACAGCAGCAGCCCCAGGGGTGTATACAGCAGCAGCCCCAGAGGTATACAGGCCCCCCATCAAGATCCAGGACCCCCTCCCTTGCGCGGCAAACCTGTAAAGTAAAATCACACTTATCACTGTCCTGTCGCGCTGTCCCGCCGCTGCCAACATGATGATCCTGGGCTTCATTCAGCGTCTTCCCGCGGCTTCCTGTGGTCGCGGGCAATGACGTCTTACAGAACAGTTTGAGGATATGCGATACTCACTAGCAACAGTTGTATCCAGAACTGAAAACAATGAGAGAGCTGTACTTGACCTTAAAAAGTAAAGTAAAGAGCTCAAAAAGGGTCAGGACCACATGAGAGAAGAAATAAAGTACTTAAAAGATAAGTTAGCAGACAGGGAAGATCGTGACCGCCGTAATAACCTCAAATTTAGAGGAATTCCAGAAAAGGTTAAGAATTCAGAACTCATGTCCTTCATGAAAGACCTGATTAAAACAACGATTCCCAAATTATCGGACATCCAATACTCTATAGAAAGAGCACATAGACTTCCCAAGCCATCCCACCTACCCAATGACATTCCAAGGGATGTTATAGTCAAATTCTCATTTTACCAGACAAGGGATCAGATTACCAGCTTCATGTGGTCTAATAAATCTATGCCTCCTCCATATGAGAAAATTAAAGTTTTCACCGACATATCAAAAGAGACCACGATAAGACACAAGGCTTTGAAACCGGTTACGGACATTCTCCAAGAGAAAAAAATACCATATAGATGGGGTCGTCCATCCACCAATGTTATCTTCTCCTTTAAACAAAAAACAATTACAATTGATGAGATCTCAGCGGGATTAAAGACTCTTAAGGACCTACACATCTCTAACACATGAGCCTATAAACTTCACCCAAGCACTTGATCCAAGGTCACTTCATAGGCACAAAGGCTAAAACTTTAGTCTCCTAGGAAGTTTATCACCGGCCTCGAACCTTCCGCCTATTAGACCTTTAGTGGCAAACAAGCCACTTACATTTCACGGGTTTGAACCCGGCTGTTCAAAGTTTCATTGTTAACCCCTGTTATAAAAAGGAAGTCTTAGTATTATTTCATCAAAGTTTTACCCCAATGCCCCTATGTACACTTTATCACCTAAAATCACATATCGACACTCAAGCACCTGGTCTAGACTATGGCTAACAAATTTCTATCCTACAATGTTAGAGGTCTAAACTCCCCCAGAACAGATTCCTTATTTGGAAAGAATTGAAAAAAATCAATGTAGACATTGCAGGTCTACAGGAAACTAAATTTTCCTGTGACAACCTACCTAAATTCACGAACAAGAATTATCCAAATATCTTTTTATCTTCGAATAAAAAGAAAAAGGCAGGAGTGGCTATCATTGTTAAAGATACTGTCAAGTTTGAAAAAATTATCCTTATAAAGGATGATGATGGTCGCTTTCTAATTCTGATCTGTAAAATTAATGACACATGCTACACCCTTGTTAACGTGTACGCGCCCAATAAAGGACATATTACTTTCTTAAAAAGACTAATTAAAACTGTACATGAATTACAGAAAGGCCAGCTACTCATGTTCGGAGACTTTAATGCAGTACCAAACCCTTTCCTAGACTCCTGCAACAAATCCAGAAACTTGAACACATCGCTAGACACATGGATGAACAGTGAGGAACTCTTCGACGCCTTCAGCTGCATTAACTCCTCTTCAATTGAGCATATCCACTTCTCTGTCGCACATAAATCATTTGCTCGGATTGACCTCCTTTTAACTGACATACATACATTACATTATATCAAAACTATTAAGATTCACCCTAGAACGTGGTCGGACCACTCACCACTCACTTTTGAAATTTCTTATGGACCCATTCATTCTGAACAAAAAATCTGGCGAGCCAACTCTTACTTCTTTCACCATCCACATTATGGAGAAACAATTCAAAATTATATCAATTTCTATTTTCAAGAGAATGATTTAGAAAACACCAAAATCTCAACCCTTTGGACCGCCCACAAAGCAGTTATTAGAGACCATTTAATACAACTTAACTCTAGACTTAAACGTAACACCATAAAGGATTCCGAAAGTATTATTAAAGAAATTAAAAACCTAGAGCTACAACTTGAAAAGTCCCCCAATGATAAAATCTATACAGATATTCTCCAACTGAGAATCCAACTAAAAAACTTATTAGCATCTGAATATGATAAATTCATACGCACCATAAAAAGCAATTTCCATAACTGTATGGACAAGCCCTCCAAACTCTTTGCCAACAAAATTAAAATTCAGAGACGCAAAACTAGAATCCTCCAAATAAAAAACAACAAAAACTTAATACATAAAAACCCAAAGGATATCTCGAATATCTTTGCCAGTTTTTATAGAAATATAGGAAGACCCAGCAGAACTTACTCCCTTAAAATCAGATACAGACAAATATCTAGACTCCATTGTTCTTCCCTCTATTTCAAAAGAAGACTTGAATTTCCTTAATTCCCTTTTTACTGAAACTGAAATTCTAGCGACAATTAACTCTCTAGCCAAATGCAAATCTCCCGGCCCCGATGGTCTACAAAACGAATACTACTTAAACTTTAAAATCTCTCTTGCCCCATATCTCACAAAATGTATAAACTCTTCCACCACATCCCAAGACGCCTTCCCAGCGGAAATGCAGGAAGCAATCATTATGGTGATATCCAAAAATAAAGGAGACACCAAAAATGTCACCAATTACCATCCTATTTCCCTCCTAAACTCTGACTTAAAAATCATTGCTAAAACTATCACTTTGAGACTTCAGAAAATCTCTCCTGGACTTCTCCATAAGGACGAAGTGGGATTTATTCCGAGTAGAGGAACCTCTGACGCCACTAGACTTGCCATTAATCTGCTATTCTACATTGAAAAAACTAAAACTCCCGCCCTGATGGTTGCTGTCGATGCTGAAAAGGCATTTGATAGAGTCCATTGGGGCTTCCTCTTCCAAACCTTAAAAAAATTTGGTTTTGAGGGCAATATTTTAAACTCCATCACATCTCTCTACTCTACTCCTCGGCAAAAGTCCTGACCAATAATGTTTTGTCAGAAAAAATTGTTCTCACTAAAGGCACAAGGCAAGGTTGCCCCCTTTCACCCACCCTTTTTGATTTCTACATAGAGCCCCTAGCCGAAAAGATTCGATCTAATCCCTTAATCTGCGGTATCCCGGTACACAAAAGACATTTTAAAATATCTTTATTCGCAGATGACATTCTTTTAACACTATCTACGCCACTTAAATCAATAAGGAACTTATTGGACACAAAACATTCTCCAATATTTCATATTACAAAATAAACTTAACTAAAACGCAAGTTCTACATCTAAGCCTAAATCCGCAAACGTTAGTTGCTCTTAAATCGGAGTTTAATCTGGCCTGGGAAAACGACCATATCAACTATCTTGGAATTAAACTTATTAAACCTCTAACATCAATTGTAGATACTAACCTAAAAACCATTTACAAAACTATACAGACAGATATTTTACATCTGGCAAA
Organism: Allobates femoralis; assembly: GCA_033576535.1. Lineage (NCBI taxonomy): Eukaryota > Metazoa > Chordata > Amphibia > Anura > Aromobatidae > Allobates > Allobates femoralis. The sequence goes on along the minus strand of JARQOC010000007.1, from coordinate 220,267,822 downwards.
GATAGAAATTTCTTGGTTTGGCAAAATCAATGCATACAAGATGAGCCTTTTACCAAAACTTTTATATATTTTTAGATCTATCCCTTTAATAATCCCGAATAAGTGGTTACAAAAATTGCAATCTCAGTTGGTTACATTCATTTGGGCAAAAAAGAAACCTAGGGTAGCGAGATTAATCTTAGAAAAGAACAAAAAACATGGAGGACTCGCCTTGCCCAATTTAACTGCCTACTACCATGCTACTCTAATTAAATTAAGCCAGAATTGGTGGGCAGGAGAAGATGGGCCGATTTGGTTAGATCTAGAGGAATCTATTAAACCTCAGGGCGACCTTGGCCTCAACACTCTCTCCTACCTATGTGACAAAACTAAGAAACTTCCTGAGGAAATTGCTGTCAGATCTGCAATCCTTTCTTGGAGAACTCTACTGAAACTATCTCACAAGTCTCATCCTACAGTGTCTCCAACGTGGATAAATATAGATATCTTGGAACTTATATCGTCAAGAATTAAACTAAACTCATGGAAGAAACTAGGTGTCAAGTACATTGCAGATGAAATAGATGAAAGTAACAAACTCATTCCCTTCCAACTTCTTATGGAAAAATTTAAACTTAACATCCTAGAAGAGATGACATGGAAGAAGATTCAAAATCTCATCAACTCCCAAACTTTTTTCTACCCCAGAACCTAGCTCAGATGTTCAGATATCCTCAAAGCCTTCTTTTCTGGAAAACTGGGCATATATATCAAAGCTTCAACCAAGACACTCATTTTTCATACTCATCGAATGTAAAAGCATGGGAAAAAGAACTAAATGTAGAAATTACAACGGATGTCTGGCATCAAATTTTCGAATCTATCTACTCTTACATCCCCTGCTCATCCCTATAAGATTTACACACGCTGGTATTATACGCCTCTTAAACTTCATCAAATTCAAAACTCCAACTCCCCCCTCTGCTGGAGGAATTGTAATGCTATTGGTAGCTTGACTCACATTTTTTGGAGCTGTAGAGTTCTCAAATACTTCTGGGACAGAGTTGGGCTCTAATTAATAGCATCACTGGCTTGAAATTACACCTATCTTCTGAACTAGTACTTCTCCTTGTTGGCCTTGAATCCATCCCTCATAAACATAGACCTATCATTACGCAAATTCTACTCACAGCTAAAAGTAACATTGCTGCACTTTGGAGGGACCCTATTCCCCTACGGTGGAAAACATAATAGAGAAAATAGCATGTCACAACACATAGGAATACACATACGCCTTTAGAAACAACCTTTTAAAAAAATACTCAAAAAAATGGAAGGAGTGGAATAAAATTATGTCTCCTACAAATCAACCATAAAGATCTCAACATTGTACAAGACCAGATTAATCTTCGTACCCCAATCCAACTTATTTAGCATTACTATTTTAAGTAAATCATACCCACGTTAATTCATAGCGGGCATTCTTATATACGTACTCTTTGTGCTTCCATGTATGTAAATAGTTAAGTTACTGCTTAGCAACTCGCTATACATTAAATAATCAAATTAATGGAATATAATTGATCTTTATATAAATCATTGACCGAGCGACTAAAGTCTTGAGTAGTGTTATATATTTCTGATTCATCCTCGGTCTATGAATATATAGATTGTACATCTTTCTTCATATTGTACCACCTAGATTACTAATCTCCTTTTATTGTACTTCATTGATTTCTGTATTATTTATACTAATGATACTGTCTGTTATATCGTTCCTTTATTTGCAAACCAATAAAAATATTTGAACATAAAAATATTTATAGTATGACCCCTATAGTGTGGGCCCCTTGAATCATTGTACACGCACTGTGTTACTGCAGGTGTTGTGTTTGCACTTCCCTTACATACCGTATACGGTAACACAGCGCATGAAATAACAGAGTGCGTACACAACTCAGCATGTACCGTGTATTACCGAATGAACCCTAACACAGGTTGCTCTATGCAAACAGTCATGTCATCACTTTCTGGAATACCGTATTAGGGTACCGTATGTTGCCACAATACAGAGGCACTACAGTATGTCCTGGGGGGGTTATCGTGGAGTCTATACTTTTTATTGCCAGAGGCTTTTACCGTACTTGTTTACCTGGGCACCACCATTTTTACAGTACCGTAAATTGAACTCTTTGTTGAACTATTACTAGGGCTTACGATATTTTTGTTGTAGGGCTTACGCTATACCATATTTTGAAGATTAGGATGGGGTCAGCACCACCTTGCAGCGTCTCCCATACAGCCTGGGGAGATTTCACCGCTGCCTGCAAGCTTTCAGCCCTTGGCTATGGAGGATGATGAGGGGGGTCCTCCCTGCTGCACCGCTCTGCACGCTCTGGTGCTCACTCCCAAAGGTCCGATACGTCACATCCAGTTTTGTATTATAGGAGAAGAAAAAGAAGGACTAACCTGCTGAAGCGCCTTATACGGCGCGAAACGTCGTGCCCCCCGTCCTCCCACCCGCATGCCACCACCTGCTGTATGCACTGAAGCACAATAAAGAACCGCTGTTTATAGAAGCTCTGAGTGCGACTTCTTTTTCTTCTCCTATATACCATATTTTGAGAATACGGTAGTACGGCATTCTTTTTGAAGTCTTTTTTTCTATTCTCTTAGAAATGGATGCCAGCACTTCTACCGGTACAGGTGGACCAAAACAAAGACGCAGGTCATATGAAGCTGCTTTCAAACTTAAGGTTGTGTCAAGAGCAGAAGAAAGCAATAACACTATAGCAAGTAGGGAATTTTGCGTTGACGAAAAACAAGTGAGGGAGTGGCGGAAAATGAAAGCTGACTTGGAAAAGATTCCAAAGGCAAAAAAGCTCGACGTGGTTTAACAACTTCATATGGGGCGCTAGAGACTGAACTGCATAAATGGGTTATGGAGTGTCGTCAAAATGATTACTGTGTAACACGCACGGGAATTCGCTAACGTGCCCTTGAATTGGCTAAAGAGGACAGATAAAAAAGCACCAGGCATTGAAAATTTTGTTGCGTCAGCAGGATGGTGTACCCGCTTTATGAATAGGTTTTCTCTATGTTTGAGGCAAAGAAGATTTCCCAAAAGCTGCCAAAAGACCTTGAGGACAAAGTGATGTCATTCCATTCATTCATCATAAATCATAAAGAAAGATACATAACTATGACCTGGGAGATATTGGAAATATGAATGAAACTCCAATGACCTTTGATCTTCCAAGCAACAGAACTGTGGCAAGTTTGGGAGACAAAACTATTTTTCTCAGAACCACAGGAAATGAGAAAAACCATTTCACAGTCGCTCTGTCATGTTTGGCTAATGGAACTAAGGTGCGGCCTGTTGTTTTTTTAAAAGAAAGACCTTGTCAAAAAAGGTCTAATTCCCACCTCGAATTACCGTGCGTGCATATGTTAAAGGCTGGATGGATGAAGATGGAACAAAAAAATGGCTGGAAGAAATTTGCCACCGGAACCCGAAAAGGGTGATTAAGGTGGAGGATATACAGAGAGGCTTCTTGAATAACAAAAATAGTTGGAGTTTTGATTCCTTCCTGTTGCAAACTGCAGATTGATAAGCAGGGGCTTACCCCGAGGGATTAGAGATTTTTCAGATTTCTCATATGTTTACAAGTTGTTATTTCACTGTAGGTAACCAGTATAATTGTACAAGAGGCTTCTAAGGCTGTTGAATTGTTAAACCTGTGTCTCTCGTTCCTTCTTTGTACAAGTCTAAAAATGATAAAATAAAGAATTAAAAAAAAAAGAAATTTGGAATGGACGACCAGGAGCAGCCTTAAAGAAAAAACCATCACTGCTAGTATGGGATATGTTCAGAGCCCACACATCTGAGGACATAAAAAAATTGGCAAAGTCGTCCCAAGTTACTTTGGCCGTTATTCCAGGTCGGCTTACATCTGTATTACAGCCCCTAGATGTGAGTTTAAACAAACCCTTCAAAGACCGTGTGCGAAAGATGTGGCATGCTTGGATGTCATCTGGTCAAGCCCAACTGACAAAAGTTGGAAATCTGATGAATCCCAAAATAGAATTAATAGCAAAGTGGGTTCGCGATGCATGGGAAGATATTCCAGAGGACAAGGTGCAGCACGCCTTTAAGAAATGTGACATAAGTAATTCTCAAGATGGTAGCGAAGACAGTGCTTTGTATGAGGACGACAGCAGCGATGATGACTGCGAAGTCAGTGATGATGATAAAGTGTATGCTGACAACCTCACACCAGCGGAAGTTGAAGTTCTATTTGGGCATACAGATGATAAGGAGGAATCCAGTTTTGAAGGATTTTAACTCTTGTATTTTACCTTGGTTGCTGATTGAACTCAGGATTTTGCACTTTTAAAGTTTTATTGTTGATACCATATTGGTTTTGTGAGCCTCTTTTCCTCTTACAGAGCTAGTTTATTGTTTCAATTTGAAATAAATGTTCAAAATCATTTAACCTACTGATGTCTCAATTAATGTAATTTTATTCATATCTATTTTTATTTTTAAAATTTTTCAGTAGTTGCTGCATTTTTCCCCCTAGGCTTATACTCGAGTCAATAGGTTTTTCCAGTTTTGGGAGGCAAAATTAGAGGCCTCAGCTTATAATCGGGTCGGTTTATACTTGAGTATATACGGTATTTTATTTCACCATTTCGTTGCTGAGATATAGGTTTCTAAAGTTTAGGGCACCTAATATGCTGATTTATTTGTCATCACGGGTGCCATTAAAATAGATTCTTTCCTGGGGGCATTTACATTTTCCCCTATATGACATTGGCTAGGGCCAAACATAAGCCCAGGATCCGTTATTGTCATCAGTTTTTCAAAGTTGAAAATGTTGAAAAACTCATCCTTTAACTGATCCATAGCAATGCAAAAAATACATTGTCAAAAGTGCATTGAAAAAACGCTATGCATTTTTGAAACTGTGTCAAAAAACGTTTCTAGCAGAGTTTTTGGGTGCAGTAAAAAAAAAAGCATGCTTTTTTTAACATGGGGCCCTATGGGAAATGCATCTTTTAACGCATGGTACATATAGGTACCATCCGTTAAAGCATAGCGTTAACGCATAGCGTTTTTTAAAGGGAAAAATTAAATTTTCCAAAAACGGAATCAGGTTTTGGAAATGGAAAAAAACTGACTCCCAAGTGTGACCCAAGCCATTGTCCGATAATAGATAAGGGGACAAAAACATAAAAGGGGACAAAAAACAAAATCCCACAGAGAAGGTTAGAACTATGTGATATGGTTAGACTGAAGTCTAACATTATTTCAAAGAACTCCACAAGCAAAATCCTTGCAAAAAATAATATAACTGTGTACATGCTCTGTTTTTTGTCACTACTTTTAGCAACTTCATTGTTCAGAATCTCTGAGGTGATTAATAGAAGTACCATGTTCAATATTTTGGCCTTCTTACACCAGGTCGCCAAATGCTAGTTATAATTGATATATAAAGAAAAGAACAAATGATTGATTGAGTCTGGGTTGGGCAAATGCCAGGAAACATTATTTGCATATTTGTATTGCACAAACTGTAATGCTATGTGTAGAAGAGAAAATGCTATGGGAATGTTTTTTTCGGGGGTTAGCCTAGGCCTCTTAGCTCAGTTGAAGAGAAATCCTATTCTTTTAAGTATACCAAGACATTTTGGTCAATTGTGTGCTTTTAACTTTCTGGCATGGTTGCATAAGCATGTTATTGGAAATGTTATCTGGCCCAAACTGATCCCTGACCTTCATATTAACTAAAGCCCTCGTCACAAATAGCGAGATCACTAGCGACATCGCTGTTGCGTCATAGGTTTTGTGACGCAACAGTGATCTCGCTATGTTTGACACGTAGCTGCGACCGGGCCCCCGATGTGATATTGCCGATTGTGTCAGAATGGTCTGGGCCATTTTTTGATTGTCGGGTTCCCGCTGGGCAGCATGCATCGGTGTGTTTGATGCCTTAACAACGACCTCGTTGGCGACGCAGATCTCAGCCACGTAGGTCTGAGTCGTCAGACTAGCTACTGTGTGACAGGGTCCCAACGACCACTAAGGTCTTTATACGGGTCGCCGTATAGTTGCTGCGATGTGAGTAGATTTGACATCTCACCAGCGACCACATAGCGATGTTCCTGCGATCCTTACCAGGTCGTATCGTTGTCGGGATCGCTGGAACATCGCCAAGTGTGACGGGACCCTGACACCTTTAAAGGGAACCTGTCAGCTAGTTTATGCCTCCCCAGCTATCACTATCTGTACCTGCAGCTTCATAATACTATTCTAATCATCCCTGTCTGAGCTCATAGTGTAATGTGAAAGGTGAAAAAAAAGCATTTATACACTTACATTTCAGTCCCCACCTTGGAGGAGGGGGACTGTCTGGCAGGATAATAGTTAACTCACTTTTAACTTGGATGGCTAAAGGACCTGTGTGATGTAATGATCATGTGACCATAGTGGACGGAGCTAAGCCAGCAAACATATTATATTCTATGAGAACTTAGCTCTGCCTATTGTAGTCACATGGTTGTGACATCACATCAGGTCTCCCAACATGTTCTAGCACAAGGCTGAAATGTTAACTATTAACCTGCCAAACAGTCCCTGTCCTCCAAGCTGGGGACTGACTGCCTCATTACATAAAAAAATGTAAGTGTATAAATGCTTTTTTTTCACCTTTCACATTACACTATGAGCTCAGACAGGGACTGACTGCCTCATTACATAAAAAAATGTAAGTGTATAAATGCTTTTTTTTCACCTTTCACATTACACTATGAGCTCAGACAGGGATGATTAGAATAGTATTATAAAGCTACAGGTACAGACATTGATAACTGGAGGGGCATAAACAGTCTGACAGGTTCCCTTTAAGATGAATTTGAACTAGTGGCAATTGCAGGAAAGTGAATATTTTATATCTTGGAAACCAGAAACAGTTTTGTTCTGTGTATCCTCTCACCATTGTCCCCATAGCAATCACTTCATTTACCACAATTTCTCAACCACTGGCTGTCAAGGAAAGAATGTACGGTACTTTAATATGTATACGATACTCGGTACTCGTTGCAAGTATATCGAGTCCAATGAAAGTGAATGTAGAACTGAGTACTTTCTCAGTGTATTTATATATACACTGCAAAAAAATGAATAAAAGTTATTAAGAATAAAAAAATATCATACTCACTCATCCGAAAAGAAGACATCGCATGTATGGCTAGGACCTGCTAGGTCTTGAACGTCCATCAATGACCTGGCAATCTGGCCAATCAAGTGGCTGCTAGTGATCATGTGGTTTGTGACATCAGGCCATCTGATTTGCCAGATCGCTACCAGCCATCTGATTGGCTATCAGACTGACAGGTCCTAGCCGTACATGGGATGTCTTCTTTTCGGGTCCCCTGTGCAGCCGTCGGATGGGTGAGTATGATATTTTTTTATTTTTAACAACTTTTATTCACTTTTATTCCACTTTCGCAGTGTATATTGATACACTGTGAAAGTGAATGGACTACTCGCTACTCCTAACGAGTAATCACAAGAAACTCACGGAGTAGCGAGTAGCCCGAATATCATTACTATTCGGCGAGTACCCAATAGTATTATACTCGTGCATCCCTACTATTAACCTGTCCATCTGACCTCACCAGGGCCGTGGGGTTATCAGAACCGGGCCGGTCGGTTCTTTCTGGGGAATGTCACAGTTGCGTGACCCAGCTCTGTGACCCTGGCCATGTCATAAAACTGGGGCAAGTTTATAAGGGGAATCAATTTGTGATGCCACCTGTGGTACTCAGTAATTGGATGGCCGACACTGCGGTTCAGATCCACTGGGGCGGGTGGTGACGCAACAGAGATGTTGCAGCTCTCCACGGGTAGAATGAGGCCCCAGGGCAATTATAAAGTCTATTTGATGATGGTTACTGATGTAGAACAGAGCAAGTGACACTGTAAATTAATCTGAGAATACAGCAGGGTGCAGTCTTCACATTTTACTTACAGCTCTCATAGTTCTCCAGGTTACAACAACCAGCTGGGTGCTGTGTCCTCCGGGTCAGGGTTCCAGCCAACTCTCTGGTAACTTGGGTGCACTTTACCGGGACCCGCTTCTGGTGTACCTTTCTGGGTCCACTCTCTGCGTTGGCTCTTGCCCTCCTTCCCTGCGCCTCACACACAGTGTACCAAGCCAGCAACCTCGGGTCCTGTCAGGCGACATCTTTTTTGTTCCCTTGACCCTATGTGGTTGCCTTTTTAGCGATTGTGTGTGGATTTGGCTGCTGCACATGAAGATACCGCAGCCTCTGGTTTGCTAGCTGAGTCCTACAGTTCCTCCTCTAGTTTGGGGCCAGTCCCCTCTGCAACCAGGTTTCTCCACTTGAGTCCGGTCCCAATCGGCGTGGATTCAGGTGCCACGGATGGTTTCCCCACTTCCTGTGCCCGTAGGACCTCTTCTCTGTCCCTGGAGCCCCTCACCAGCTCCTGTGTCTCTCCTCTCCTTTCCTTGTCCTGGGACAGGCCTTTCCCCGCTCCAGTCACCAGGATGTCACACTTCCACTCCACTCATGGCACACTCCTGTCACTAACTGACTGCTCTTCTCGACCTTTCTCCACATTTCCTAATGTCAGTCATGTTCTCCACATCCCCAACAAACATCCTATGTTGTCTCTGCTTCCTTCACTACTTCCGAGTGTGCTACTCTTACCTACTTCCTCTACCCAAGCCCTCTACCTAGTTCCCCCATCCAGCCTGAGATGGGGCCCTCCCTCAATAGGGTCCGCCCAGATCCCCTGACTTGGAGTTGTGTGGTGTTGGGTGTGGATGTGTGGGTAACAGATAGTGACCTCTCCTTAACCCAGAGTGGGGTAGTACACCTCTAGCTGAGGTGCAGTACATCTGTGGTGATTGGATACTCAGGGGCATCACACATCAATCCTTTGATTTCCACAACTCCATGATTTTTCCATCTTGGGTTTGCAATTTGAATTTTTAGATGTGTTCAAACCTTATACTATATATACAGTCCCTGACAAAAGTTATGTCACTTATCCATGTTATGTAACTAAAAGCTTATAACCTGATGTTAAATTCGTCCATTGGTTGTGTAAATTACCGTATATACTCGTGTATAAATGTGCTGAAAAGTCCCCCCCTCGGCTTATACACGGGTCATATACGGTACTTAGTGGTATACAGCCCCCCCCCCCCCCCCCTGTGGTATTCCGGGCCCCCCCTTGCTGGTGGCAACCTGTAAAAGAAGATATCATTATACTTATCGTATCGCCGCCGCCGCTCTGTCACCGTCACCGCGCTATTCCGGGTCGTCATTCTTCCTCCACCGTCGCACAGGAAATTACATCATTTCCTGTGCAACGGTGAAGGAAGCTTGAAGACCAGGAGGAGCGCGGTGACGGTGACAGAGCGGTGGCGGCGGCGATACGATAAGTATAATGATATCTTCTTTTACAGGTTGCCACCAGCAAGGGGGGGCCCGGTATACCACTGGGTACCCCTGTATACCTCTGGGGCTGATGTGTACAGCTCTGGGGCTGCTGTATACCCCTCTGGGGCTGCTATATACCTCTGGGGCTGCTGTATATACCCCTCTGGGGCTGCTATATACCTCTGGGGCTGCTGTGTATACCCCTCTGGGGCTGCTGTGTATACCCCTCTGGGGCTGCTGTATATACCCCTCTGGGGCTGCTGTGTATACCCCTCTGGGGCTGCTGTGTATACCCCTCTGGGGCTGCTGTATACCCCTCTGGGGCTGCTGTATACCTCTCTGGGGCTGCTGTATACCTATGGGGCTGCTGTATACCCCTCTGGGGCTGCTGTATACCCCTCTGGGGCTGCTGTATACCTCTCTGGGGCTGCTGTATACCTCTGGGGCTGCTGTATACCTCTGGGGCTGCTGTATACCCCTCTGGGGCTGCTGTATACCCCTCTGGGGCTGCTGTATACCCCTCTGGGGCTCCTGTATACCTCTGGGGCTGCTGTATACCCCTCTGGGGCTGCTGTATACCCCTCTGGGGCTGCTGTATACCTCTCTGGGCTGCTGTATACCTATGGGGCTGCTGTATACCTCTGGGGCTGCTGTATACCCCTCTGGGGCTGCTGTATACCCCTCTGGGGCTGCTGTATACAGCTCTGGGGCTGCTGTATACCGCTCTGGGGCTGCTGTATACCGCTCTGGGGCTGCTGTATATACCACTGGGGAGGCTGCTGTATACTACCACTGGGGAGGCTGCTGTATACTACCACTGGGGAGGCTGCTGTATACCACTGAGGGGGCCTGTATACCACACTGCTGGGGGCTGTATACCTGTGCTGGGGTCCACCCTCAGCTTATACACGAGTCAATAGGTTTTCCCAGGTTGTGGGGGCAAAAGTAGGGGGGGTCGGCTTATACACGGGTCGGCTTATACACGAGTATATACGGTACTCTTTTGAAAGCTGAAACCCTCCCAAATGTGGTTTAGGTTAAGAAAATAAATTGGAATCAAAGCTGAAATATTGACCATTTAATGAACACAGAGTGGTCAGATTTTGGCAAGACAAAAGTTTTGTCGCCCACAAAAAGTAATGTGATATTCAAACAAGTAATTAACTTAAACTACAAATATATGTTGCATAACATTGGTGAATGAAGTTGTGCTATTAGAGTCATCTAATATATAGAAGCCGAAGGCACTTCCGTCACTTTGTCCGGAGCTATATATAGAAGCCAATGGCACTTCCGTCACTTTGTCCAGAGCTATATATAGAAGCCAATGGCACTTCCGTCACTTTATCTGGAGCTACGTGACGTCACCGGAGCCCTACACCCATTCAGGGTGAGCCAAGATAGCGGCCGTAAGCAGGAGCGGGACTCATACAGCCCGCTACACTTATGGCCGCCCCTACAGTGCCCCAAAACACACACACACACCATCTGAAAAACATCACACATGCACACTCACACACCCGGACACACACACAAACACACACACACTCTCGCTACACTTTCGCAGCACTGCATCCACTCCTGAATCATCACCCCCGCACACACACAGGCGGGGTGAGGAGAGCATACGCAAGTACCGAAAACCAGCACTACGCCACCCACAGCCCGGTGTGCCTCCTCCCCCAACATCCGGGAGCCGGACCGGCCCACACTCTGGTGTGCGGCCTCCGGCATCACCGACACCACTGCCAGCACCCCCGCAGACCGGCCACATTCATCTCCGCCCACCCGAAATTCTCAGGCCCCGCCCACAGCCCTTTGTGCATCCTCCACCAACATCGCGTCACATTCAGCAGGGAGCCGGCCCACCCCACAGACCGGTGTGCGGCCTCCGGTATCACCGACACCATCGTCAGCACCCCCGCAGACCGTCCAACATTCATCTCCGCCCACCCACAATTCTCAGGCCTCGCCCACAGCCCGGTCTGCATCCTCCACCAACATTGCGTCACATTCAGCCGGGAGCCAGCCCACCCCACAGCCCGGTGTGGGCCTCCGGCATCACCGGCACCACCGCCAGCACCCCCGCAGACCAGCCAACATTCATCTCTGCCCACCCACAATTCTCAGGCCCAGGCCCCGCCCACAGCCCAGTGTGCGTCCTCCACCAACATCGCGTTACATTCAGCCAGGAGCTGGCCCGCCTCACAGCCCGGTGTGCAGCCTCCAGCCACATCTATTTCCTCACCCCTCCAGCCTCACCTCTCCTCACCCCTTCAGCCTCACCTCTCTTCACCCCTCCAGCCTCACCTCTCCTCACCCTTCCAGCCTCTGCTTTTCTCACCCCTCCAGCCTCCGCTCTCCTCACCCTTCCAGCCTCCGCTCTCCTCACCCCTCCTGCCTCCGCTCTCCTCACCCCTCCTGCCTCCGCTCTCCTCACCCCTCCTACCTTCGCTCTCCTCACCCCTCCAGCCTCACCTCTCCTCACCCCTACAGCCTCACCTCTTTCACCCCTACAGCCTCACCTCTCCTCACCCCTCCTACCTCCACTCTCCTCACCCCTCCTGCCTCCGCTCTCCTCGCCCCTCCTGCCTACGCTCTCCTCACCCCTCCTGCCTACGCTCTCCTCACCCCTCCTGCCTACGCTCTCCTCACCCCTCAAGCCTCCGCCCACATCAATCTCCTCACCCCTCCAGCCTCCGCTCTCCTCACCCCTCTTGCCTCATCATCCCCATCAACCATTGAATGCCCAGGGCACGGAACTGGGACCCAACCATCCATGATCCACACCGAAGCCACTGTCCCAGTATCCTAGTAACCCCTTCCCTGCTGGCCAGACTCATATATGTTTGGGGCAAAATCATGAGAGCCTTAGTCAATAGTGATGAGCGAGTATGCTTGTGACTACTCGGTACTCACACGAGTATCACTGTACTCGGGCTACTCGGTGAGCACCGAGTAATCTCGCGATACTCGTGCTGTGTTCGTGGTCCTCATCCCTGCATGTTGGCGCTCTTTAGAGAGCCAGCCCACATGCAGGGATTGGCTGGCAGACCACTGCAATGCCACAGCCCTGTTAGTTGTGGCATTGCAGTGATTGGCCGGCCTGCACAGCGTGACCAAGCCTTCATAAGACCCGGCCGCGCTGTGCTCTGCACACAGCCATCCAGACAGTGAGAGTAGGGAGAGTGTCTGCTGCTGCTTAGGGACAGATTTGCGGCCCTCATAGGTAGATCTGGAGCAGGGCTGCAAACTGCTGCTGACCACAACAGTCCTTCTTAGGACTAATCTAGGAGGATATAGTCAGGGTGATCCAGATCTGAATCCAAGCTTTTCTGTGACCATAACAGTCACCAGACTGTTGTACTTACTAGCTTGATACAGGTTAGGGAATAAAATCCTACTTTCCTGTGACCTGAACAGTCACCAGACTGTTGTACTTACTAGCTTGATACAGGTTAGGGACTAAAATCCTACTCTCCTGTGACCATAACAGTCATCAGACTGTTGTACTTACTAGCTTGATACAGGTTAGGGACTAAAATCCTACTCTCCTGTGACCTGAACAGTCACCAGACTGTTGTACTTACTAGCTTGATACAGGTTAGGGAATAAAATCCTACTCTCCTGTGACCATAACAGTCACCAGACTGTTGTACTTACTAGCTTGATACAGGTTAGGGACTAAAATCCTACTCTCCTGTGACCTGAACAGTCACCAGACTGTTGTCGCTGTATACAGGCAAAATGCGCAAGGGCGTTGGTAAGGAACAAGGAAGTGAACGTGATGGTGGTGCAGGCAGAGGCCGAGGTCGTGTGCAAGCACTAATTTCGCAACAACAAAGGGGCACATCTACTCGCTCGCACGTCATCTCCCAAATTCTTGGGGCCCGCAGCAGTACACCGCTCTTGAACCAAGACCAGTGTCAACAGGTTGTTACTTGGATAGCGGATAATGCTTCAAGTCTAATGGGCACCTCCACAAACACCCTGTCTTCCACACGGTCAAGTGTCAGTAGCCGTGATACTGCACCGCACATTTCCCAACCTGATCCTCCTTCCTACCACCAGGCCGAGTACACGTCCACGGACATTACTGATCCCACACTAGGACACTCGGAAGAGCTGTTCACGTATCCATTCGCAGAATCTGGCCTCTCGCCAGCTCCTGTTGTAGTGGGTGATGCGGAGATGGTATGTACAGATGCCCAAATATTTGAGCAGCCACGTTCTCACGAACGTAACGTTGGCAACGTGTCTCAACAAGGGGTGGACGATGATGAGACACAATTGCCAGGAAGTCAGGAGGAGGATCAGGGTGCGGAAGAGGAAGACGACATGGTGGATGATCCAGTAGCTGACCCAACCTGGCAGGAGGATATGCAGAGCGAAGACAGCAGTGCACAGGGGGAGGGAGGCGTAGCATCCCAACAGGCAGTACGAAGCAGGGTCGTGTCCGCAGGCAGAAGGCAGGCAACCGTTCCCCGGAACAACAACACGACTCAAGGTGCCTGTGCAAATGTTAGGTCTTCCCGAGCAGGGGTACGAAAACTAGCAGCCTGACCACCACCAGCATGATCAGGCACATGTCAGCCAAGCACCCGACTTTGTGGGAAGTACAACAGAGTCAAGGAGCGGTGCTTGCTGATGTCACTGCTACGTCTTCGCGTGTTGCGCGAGCGAGCCAATCCCCTGTCCATGCTGGCCGCGAACAAGCCTCCGGCCCTGCACCTGAAGTTGCCCACGCACACATAACACCACCATCAAGCACGTCCTTGTCCCAGTGCAGCATTCAATTATCCATTCAGCAAACCTTTGAACGCAGGCGCAAATACGCTGCCAACGCCCCACATGCCACAGTCCTAAATTCTCACATTTCGCGACTCATAGTGCTAGAAATGTTGCCTTTCCGGCTGGTGGAGACGGAAGCATTCCGCGACCTGATGGTGGCTGCCACTATTTCTCCAGGTGTGCCATCCCCGCATTGCATAACCATGTGTCCCAAAGCATCACACGTGCCCTGAACAACGCTGTTTCAGCCAAAGTCCACCTAACCACAGACACGTGGACAAGTGCTCGTGGGCAAGGCCGCTACATCTCCTTGACAGCACACTGGGTTAATATTGTGGAGGCTGGGACCCAGTCGGAGCGAGGGACGGAACACGTCCTTCCCACACCAAGGATAGCAGGGCCTACCTCTGTCAGGGTTTCACCGACACTCTACAGCTCCGGAATGTCATGCTCCTCAGCCTCCTCCTCCTGCGCATCCTCATCCACTGTACCCTCCACACCAGTCCCAAGCTGGAAGCACTGCAGCACTGCCTCTGTGAAGCGGCAACAGGCTGTGCTGAAGCTAGTCTGCATCGGTGACAAACCCCACAATGCAGAAGAGGTGTGGACAGCTTTGAAACAGCAGGCAGATCACTGGCTCACACCTCTGAACCTAAAGCTAGGAAAGGTCGTGTGTGACAATGGGCGGAACCTGGTGGCAGCTTTGAGGCAAGGCCAGCTGACGCATGTTCCATGCGTGGCCCATGTGCTCAACTTGGTGGTTCAGAGGTTTCTAAAGTCATACCCAGAGCTGTCTGAACTGCTGGTAAAAGTTCGCCGTCTGTCTGCACATTTTCGCAAGTCACCTGCTGCTTCAGCCGGCCTTGCCGTTTGCGCAATTTGCATCTTCCGGCCCACAGACTGGTGTGTGATGTTCCCATGCTTTGGAATTCAACTCTGCACGTGTTGATCATGATATGTGAGCAGAAGAGGGCAGTTGTTGACTACCTGCATCACCTAAGCCGTCGGGAAATGGGTCAAACTCCACACATAACACCTGAGGAGTGGAGATGGATGTCCGACCTATGTACTGTCCTCCAAAACTTTGAGGACTCCACCAAGATGGTGAGCGGCGATGACGCCATTATTAGCATCACCATACCACTACTCTGCCTTCTAAAATGGTCTCTGCTGAAAAACAAAGAAAATGCATTGCAGGCGAAGCGCGATGACTTGGAGCAAGAAACAGTAGTGGGTGTGGGTGAAAACACAC
The DNA here is from genome assembly GCA_033576535.1 of Allobates femoralis. Lineage (NCBI taxonomy): Eukaryota > Metazoa > Chordata > Amphibia > Anura > Aromobatidae > Allobates > Allobates femoralis. The sequence goes on along the minus strand of JARQOC010000007.1, from coordinate 220,252,323 downwards.
AGCCCAGCCTCATCTCATCACAACGTGCAGTGGAGGACTATGACGAGGAGGAGGAGGATGAAGACATGGAGCAACTCTCTGGCCAAATTGAGGATATCACATGCATACCAGTCATACCCTCGATTCATGAAACAAGTGCAAGCACTAAGGAGTTAACGTTTCTTAAAATAACACTTTATTGAACATATATAAAGTTACAGACAATAGACCGTTTGAAATGAGGTACTTATGTGGATGAATCCAGATATAAACCACAGAGAGATGGTAACACTACTATGACAACGAAATATTGCACATATGCCACCAGAATAGTTTGTATCATAACATACATGGGAGAAATTCAGTAGTGAGGCACAATCGCCCGATCACTTACTCACCCATAGTAATTTGTGTCGTTACCCAGAGTTCGTTATGGTGCCCTCAGCTGTGGCCCCCCCTACGACCGTTTCGCAAGGCTTTTTCAAGGGGATTGTGATGTTACTGGCGATTTTAGCCGCCTTTTATTACTGCCGACCGCAGGATATTGAGCGCCGCCATTGCCGTTACGTCATATCCGCCGGAAAAGATTAGATGGAAACGAGGATTGTGCGCATGACGTATATACGTCAATGCGCGTGCGCACTACAACCCCGTTCCCGTCGCGTCACAAGGACACGCACCGACTCGCAATTTATTGGCAGCGGCGGCCATTTTGTTGGAGTACATTCTCCTATTAATTCAATGGGCGGAAAACTTATTTTAGCAATCAATCCGAGGACAAACTATATGTGTTGCTCCCCTAAGTGAATCTACTCATACATACAATGCATTCACTCGTTTCTCCTACAGGTGAGGTGACAAAGCATGTGTATTTTATATACAGTAAGACCTGGAATGTGTCATAAACAATAACACACTGCAGGATTTATAAATGTGATTAAGTACAGTATAGTAAAGTGACTATTGTGCCTATATACATAGATCAATTAAATATTACAATAAAAGTTTACACAGTAAACCACTTACATAAACACCAATCACATACCATACATAGACAAAGCAATCCTCCCTACATACAGTGCCTACAAGTAGTATTCAACCCCCTGCAGATTTAGGTGGTTTGATAAGATGCAAATAAGTTAGAGCCTTCAAACTGCAAACGAGAGTAGGATTTATTAACAGAAGCATAAATCTTACAAACCAAAAAGTTATGTTACTCTGTTGAATTTTAATAAATTTTAAACATAAAAGTGTGGGTCAAATTATTATTCAACCCTAGGTTTAATATTTTGTGGAATAACCCTTGTTTGCAATTACAGCTAATAATCGTCTTTTATAAGACCTGATCAGGCAGGCACAGGTCTCTGGAGTTATCTTGGCCCACTCCTCCATGCAGATCTTCTCCAAGTTATCTAGGTTCTTTGGGTGTCTCATGTGGACTTTAATCTTGAGCTCCTTCCACAAGTTTTCAATTGGGTTAAGGTCAGGAGACTGACTAGGCCACTCCATCACCTTGATTTTTTCCCTATTGAACCAGGCCTTGGTTTTCTTGGCTGTGTGCTTTGGGTCGTTGTCTTGTTGGAAGATGAAATCACGACCCATCTTAAGATCCTTGATGGAGGAGCGGATGTTCTTGGCCAAAATCTCCAGGTAGGCCGTGCTATCCATCTTCCCATGGATGCGGACCAGATGGCCAGACCCCTTGGCTGAGAAACAGCCCCACAGCATGATGCTGCCACCACCATGCTTGACTTTAGGGATGGTATTCTTGGGGTCGTATGCATTGCCATACAGTCTCCAAACATCACGTGTGTGGTTGGCACCAAAGATCTCGATCTTGGTCTCATCAGACCATAGAACCTTGAACCAGTCTGTCTCAGAGTCCTCCAAGTGATCATGAGCAAACTGCAGACGAGCCTTGACATGACGCTTTGAAAGTAAAGGTACCTTACAGGCTCGTCTGGAATGGAGACCATTGCGGTGGAGTACGTTACTTATGGTATTGACTGAAACCAATGTCCCCACTGCCATGAGATCTTCCCGGAGCTCCTTCCTTGTTGTCCTTGGGTTAGCCTTGACTCTTCGGACAAGCCTGGCCTCAGCACGGGAGGAAACTTTCAAAGGCTGTCCAGGCCGTGGAAGGCTAACAGTAGTTCTATAAGCCTTCCACTTCCGGATGATGCTCCCAACAGTGGAGACAGGTAGGCCCAACTCCTTGGAAAGTGTTTTGTACCCCCTTGCCAGCCTTGGGACCCTCCACGATATTGTCTCTGATGGCCTTGGAATGCTCCTTTATCTTTCCGATGTTGACCATGTATGAGTGCTGTTCACAAGTTTGGGGAGGGTCTTAAATAGTCAGAAAAGGCTGGCAAAAGAGATAATTAATCCACACATGGGAAGCTCATTGTTCTTTGTGCCTGAACTACTTCTTAATACTTTAGGGGGACCAAACAGAATGCTGGTGGTTTGAGGGGTTGAATAATAATTGACCCACACTTTTATGTTTAAAATTTATTAAAATTCAACTGAGCAACATAACTTTTTGGTTTGTAAGATTTATGCTTCTGTTAATAAATCCTACTCTCGTTTGCAGTCTGAAGGCTCTAACTTATTGGCATCTTATCAAACCAGCTAAATCTGCAGGGGGTTGAATACTACTTGTAGGCACTGTATATATATTAATATATATAAGTGAGGCACATATATTGATTAAAAGCAAACTTTCACTATCAAAAAAAACAACTCATTCATCCACAAATTGCCACCATGTCATCCGGCCATTGAAGACGAGGATTCTCATCTCTTCTTAATATCTTTTACTTCCAACATGTATATCTTCCTTTTTCGGCAGTTTTTTATCGGCAGCTCATTAATTCATCTAGAATAAGTTCTCCTCTCGGATAACTACAATAATATAAATGAAATTAAAATCACACAGATAAAAGATGGCAATAAGAAATGCGCTCCCATAATCTTTACTTTTCCATTGAAACATTCTGCAGCACATGAGATACGCTTTTATAAAAAAGGGGAAAAACTCAATTTTTCGTTTAACCCCTTAGGGGTCAAAGTATCCAGTTCTACAATCCACTTGCACTCTACTTGTGCAAGTGTCTTGGCCAAATCTCCACCTCTGATTCCACCCTGCACTTGGTCTATCCCTTTTACTACCAATCCGACTGGATCACATCCGTGGTGGAGTCTGAAATGTTTTGGAAGAGTTTTTAACATTTTTATATCATCAATTTGACCAGCACCCATAATGTCCCGCACGTGCTCACGGATCCTCACACGCAACTGTCTCGTGGTTAGGCCAATATAAATCTTCCCACAGGGACAAGTTGCGTGGTAAATCACGTGTGTCGTGCTGCAGGAGATGTATTTTTTGATTTTGTGTATTTTTCTACCATTCGAGGAATGGAACTCGAAAGCATGTCTAATGTTCCCCTGAGTACATGCTAGACAGTCACCACAAGGGTAACATCCTTTTAGTGGTCTTTTTGCATTACCCAAAAATGTATTTTTTCCTTGAACATAGTGACTGCTAGATAGAATGTCCTTCAAGTTCCTTCCTCTACGTGCGGTAATCATTGGTCTCTCTGGTAAATATTTTTGTAAAACCGGATCTGTTAAGAGCACAGACCAATGCTTGCACAAAACCTCTCTGATTTTGGACCATTGTGCGTTAAATGTGGAGATGAATCTCACACTCCCGGTATTGTTTGGCCTTGGCATCTTGGGTTTAAAAAGTAAAAATTCCCTATTCGTTTTTTTGGCTCTCATGTACCCCTGATTTATACTCCTATTACTGAACCCCCTAGTTTCGAACCTCTCCTGCATGTCACTAGCCTGTGCTTCAAACTTGTTGTCATCCGAGCACACACGTCTCAACCTCAGAAACTGACCAGTTGGGATCGCCTTAATCGTGCTAGATGTATGTGCTGATGTAGCATGTAGCAGGGAGTTGACCGATGTGGCCTTCCGATATATATCTGTTTGAATACTCCCATTTTCACCTACTTCCATAGCTACATCCAAAAACGTTATGTTCCTTTTATGTGCCTGATATGTTAATCGTATGTTTAAGTCATTTTCGTTCAGAGTCCCCATGAATGTTTCTAAATCTTCTTTTGAACCTTGCCAAACAAAGAGCAGGTCATCAATATAACGATACCAACAGGGGATTCGATCCACACCCACAATGCCCTCAGTTTGAAATAGCGACCGTTCCCATGCGCCTAAAAATAAATTAGCGTAAGAGGGGGCACAAGCAGCCCCCATTGCTGTCCCACGTTTTTGCAGATAGAAACGGTCGCCAAAAACGAAGGCATTGTGGGTGAGGATAAACTCCAACAATTCTAGTATCAAGGCACATAAACAAGGATCCCAACTGGTCCCTCGATTCAGCGTGGCTGGCCAGAGGACAGAGGAGATGAGGAGGAGGAGGAGGAGGACAGCATGTTCAGTCATCGTGTTGGTCTGGATACTGAAGTGATGGCTGTTAAGAGTCTGGCGCACATGGCTGACTTCATGGTAAGCTGCCTGGCTCGTGACCCTCGCGTTCAGAACATCTTGGCCGACAATCAGTACTGGTTGGCAACACTCTTAGACCCACGCTACAAGGAGAACTTTATGTCTCTCATTCCTGAGGCGGAGAGGTCAGCCAAAATTCAGCAGTTCCAGAAGGCCATAGTCACGGAAGTAGGCAAATCATTCCCCTCACAAAACGCTAGCAGCATAGGTCAGTAATCGGTGAACAACCAAGGCGTACGGCTGAGAGGGGCACAAGTCCAATCCGCCAGAGGTAGGGGAACAGTCTTTACGATGTGGGACAGTTTTCTCAGCCCCTCACGTACCACAGCCCCTGAGGTGCGGGGTAGTGCCACAAGAAATGCTAAGTTTGGCCAGATGCTGAAGGAGTACCTTGCAGATCGAACAACTGTACTGCGAGATTCCTCTGTGCCTTACAATTATTGGGTTTCCAAGCTGGACACGTGGCATGAATTGGCTCTCTACACCTTGGAAGTCCTGGCCTGCCCTGCCGCTAGCGTTTTGTCAGAGCGTGTTTTCAGTGCCGCAGGTGGAATCATTACTGATAAACGCACCCGCCTGTCAACTGAAAATGCTGACAGGCTGATTCTGATCAAGATGAAAAAGGGTTGGATTGGGCCAGACTTCACCACACCACCAACAAATGACAGCGGAATTCAAATTTTGTTATGGGAATTTGCCATGTATCTCCACTCACCCATGGGTACACACTTCTGGACTTTGGCTAATCGCTGGACTGCTCCTCCTTCTCCTCATGTGCCACCATGATGACCGTTACAATAGTTAGGCTGTTGTTTCAGGTATACCCCCAGTGGTAAATTTTTTCGCCCATTCTTTTAGAATGGGCATTACAACGACAGGATACCCACTCCTTTTCAATGGGAAAAATGTTTTGAGGCCCTCATGCACATCTCTATCCTGGGACAATGTGGAGCCTCCCAATTTTTGGCTGCCCTGCAAAAGGGCTATGCTACAATACACCCAATTGAGGTTTACAGGCCCTCATGCATGTCTGTATGCATGGGTCATTGTGGAGCCTCCCAATTTTTGGCTGCCCTGCCAAAGGGCTATACTACAATACACCCACTTCAGGTTTACAGGCCCTCCTGCACGTCTCTATCCTGGGACAATGTGGAGCCTTCCAATTTTTGGCTTCCCTGCCAAAGGGCTATACTACAATACACCCACTTCAGGTTTACAGGCCCTCATGCACGTCTCTATCCAGGGGCATTGCTGAACCTCCCAATTTTGGACTGCCCTGGCAAAGGAAAATACTACAATAGACCCAGTTCCTCAAAATGGGCACATTATGTCAAGACAGGGCTTCATGTACGTCTCTTCTCAGGGTCATCGGAGTGCCGCACAATGTTTTCACGTAAAATCTTTCATGTAATCACAAAAAGTAACATACACCAGCTGTATCTCACTATTGGGTATGTGCCCTTAACATTTCCACCCTGAATATTCATTTTGGTGTTATTTTGGAAGGTTTTCTGGTGACTCCGTAAAATTGGCGTGAAACTCGGACAACATTGTTCACAGCTGTGACTTTTGAGTGAGAAATGCTTCCAGGGGTCTTCCCCATGGTGTTGCCATGTCATTTGAGCACTCTTCTGAGACTTTTGTGACATTTTTAGGGTTTCTACATGCTGCCGGCAGTCATTTCATAAAAATACTCGGGTCTCCCATAGGATAACATTGGGCTCGGTACTCGGGCCGAGTACACGAGTATCTCGGGATGCTCGGCCCGAGCTTCGAGCACCCAAGCATTTTAGTACTCGCTCATCACTAATAGTCAAGTAACTGTCGTATGGTAACGTTGAGTTTATATACAGTGTGGCTGACAGAAGATCTTTTAGTGTACAGTTGGATAGCTGTGATAATCATCTACCTGGGCGTGGTGAGGAGTCTGACCATGAAATAGCAAGTTTTATTGATTTGTATATAACACTCAACGAAAATATCAGTACATTTTAAAAAAAGATGTGATTCTTGGGAAGATGCTTCTACAAGAACCAGGAATAACTTTTAGGAGAGGAGCAACTGTAAAAAATACAATAGCCCGGAGTAAATTAAAAGAAGTCTCAGGAATGAAAAATAATAATATTAAGAATAAAGGGAAAACAAATATGGGAGTTTACAGATGTTCCTCAAAAAATACAAATGCTGTAAAGTTATTGATCATAAAGCTAAAAACATTTGGTTTAATACCACGGAGGAAATGATTAGAATAAAACAAAGACTTACACGCAAAAGTGACTTTGTTATTTATGTAGTAAACTGCAAATGTGGACTCCAATATATGGGATAAACTACCCAGGAATTGAGTACCCGAATGAACAACCACTGCTATAATGCAAAAAACAGGCTGGTAAAGCACAGTTTGTCCTGACATCTGTTGAAGCACAAAAATGCTTCTGCAATAAAATCTCCTTTATCTTCATGAAGAATGAACCAGACATTGTTAACAAAATATGCTCTTGCTTACTGGTTCTTAACACTATATAGAGCAGGTAGTTGGTAAACAAATGTAAATCTTAATCTGACAAATTAAAAACCCATGTTGGCAGTATAACCATCCCATGTGACTAAATGCTTTTAGTGCCAAAAGTGCATTCAGTGGTTATACTGCCAACAAGGGTTTGAAATTTTCATGTATTTTATCTAATAAATTCAAGATTTTACTGCATTATGATCCAACTTATGCAGTTGCTACTCCTTATTAATGTGTCCCAGCATGGCTAATCCCATCTTCCTCCACTAAGGTCAGGTTTAGCAAACACTGGGCTCACACTGTAAAGTCACTTTATGACAGGTGCCCAAACTTTCCTGTTCTAAAGAAACTGTCTGCATTCTTCCTTGATTATGGTGTAAAGAAAGGAATCTAAGAAAATACTGTATATATAGCTAAAGTAATGCTAATTAGTATACACCTCAATGGGAAAAGATATAAAACGCCAATTAACATCTGGATGATTCAAAGGAGGCATAAGAGAAGGTCATGTGATCAAGTGAGACCAAAATAGAATTTTTTTGATACCACCTCCACTCATCATGTTTGTAAGAAGAAGAAGGATGAGTGCAACCCCAAGAACACAATCCCAACCATAAAAGATAGGGTTGGAAACATCATACTCATACTATAGCGGTGATTTTCTGCAACAGGGCAGGACAACTGCACCGTACTAAAGACAGGATGGATAGCGTCATGTAGCACAAGACTTGGCCAAAAACCTCCTTCACTCAGAAAGAGCATTAAAGATGGGTCATGACTGGATCCTCCAGCAAGAAAATGATCTGAAACACAAAGCCAGGGCAACTATGGAGGGGCTGCATAAGAAGCTTTTCAATGCCTAGCCAGTCTTCTGAACTGAACCCACTAGAAAATCATTGGATGAAGCTGAAACTCAATGTTTCCCAGTGCGCAGCTTTGCATAGTGGTGCTGGAGATGCTGCCTGTGTAAAGCATGTGCTGATAGATTCCCTTTAAGTTCTGTTTTTCTATTGTATCAAATACTCATTTTACTCAATAAAATGCAAATTACTTATGTAAAAATCATACAATGTGATTACAGTTGAAGTGTACCTACAATAAAAATTACAGACGTCTCTATTGTTTGTAGGTTGGAAAACTTGCAAAATCTGCAGTGCATTAAATACTTATTTTCCACACAGTATGTTTTATATTGTATTTGTTTCTGTTGCTTTTGTTTGTCATTGTAAAATTGATCATAAATATGTCATAATTTGCACTTTGATTTGAAATTGATAGTCAAAATATAACTGAGTATAGCTTATGTACGCAATCATTCATACGTGAACATTTCTCATTTTAACATCAGCTTTAGTCATTTAGTGGCGCATTTTGCCTACAACCACCGTTTTTCCTCACTCACTATGATAAAAAGCCTATCAATTCTATCTCATTTTGTCTATTTTTTTACCATGTAACCTCAGGGCTTCTGTAATATGAAATCCATCCTGCCTAGCATAAATATAGATTAGGAATTACTCACCACAGAGTAAACAACATGTGGGAGAGTTATTTTAGAAAATTGGCTAGTGCAACCACAGGTAATAACATTCACGGTTGTAAAACTCTGACTTCAATTATGCTATTAACCATTTATTCCATTTTTCTTGCCCTGTCCTTTATCTAACATTAGCCAATGACACATTTTATAGGGATCCCAATGCAATTCTTTCCTGTATACAGTAAAATATAGTTTTATTGTCTAGAAAAACATGTATGCTAAACTGCAAGCAATGTGACTGTATCTCATTTGTATATATAATATATATGGTCTTTGGTTTAGATAAAAAATACATTAGGCACCCATTAGGTGGATGTTTGTTTAGAAAAAAGAAACACTAAAGAAAAAAACACTTATAGGGTAAGTAATAAATATATATATATAGAATATTTGTAAAAACTTGTGTTATGCTAAGGATTTATTCACATTTGTGTTTTTACATCAGGTTTGCATAGGTTTGCATGAGCCAAATCTAGGAATGGATTCAAAACACAAAAGAGGTGTACATCTTGGCATTAAAGTTTTTTTTCTATAGTCAGTTTATGTGCCTTACAAAAATATGTAAAAAATATATTAAAGTAAATGTGTAAAACTGGCTTGTATACTATTGAGATGACGGTATTTCTACATCTAAATTATGGACACCATTCTCAACCTGAACATACCTTGTAACCAGAACTAATAACCTTAAAGGCCTAAATGGAAATTATACTATGAGAAAACTTTGCATAAATCAATAGTACATGTAAATATAAAAAATTGTAAAATATCTTATCAGAGAGATCTGTTTCGTTCTTCAATTTTGAGCAACTAGTTTCCCTCCACCTTTGTCTCTGAAACTCACATATCACTCTGAAAAAAAAAACAGCTCAAGACTAGAAATGAACTAATTTTCTCTAAACATGTTCGCCAATTTTAAATTTGGCATGAACATTGCAGATTCAATTTGAGGTCGGAAATACAAGCAATTTCCAAAAAATCACTGAACACGATTTTATGCGTTAAGCTTCTGATAGTGTAGGATAGCAGGCAGGATGTGCTTGTTCAGTGGCGTGGGTGGGGAGAGGTCAGAGTAGTAGCGGACTCCATTTACTTTCCCGACACTTTCTGTGTTGATGTTCTGGGCTGGCAGCCAATAAGGGCGTATTGTGTCATTGGCTTGCTTTTGTCATTAGCTTCTTACATCATATGTTGCTCGGATATAAGAATCGTCCATTTGCCGTTGTCACATATTTCTCTTTTAGGCTGGGGTCACAGTAGCATTTTTCACATGCGTTTTTGGAGACCTGCGTTTTCAAAAACGCATGTAAAAAACGCACCCATAGGCCCCCATGTTAAAAAACGCATGCCCTAATAGCCAAAAAGCATGTGTGACAGTCCCATGCGTTTTTGGAGCTTTTCCAAAAACGCATGCGGTTTTTAATATGGGGCCTTATGGGAAACGCATGCAAAAACGCATGTACAATTAGTGCCATTCAAAAACGCATGTGTTTTCCATAGGAGGCCATGTTAAAAAAACGCATGCGTTTCAGAAAACGCATGCGTTTTTTTAACATGGGCTCCTATGGGAAACGCATGCGTTTTTGAATGGCACTAAAAGGTACTAATTGTACATGCGTTTTTGCATGCGTTTTCCATAGGACCCCATGTTATAAAAACGCATGCGTTTTCTTCAAAAACGCATGCGTTTTTCAAAACGCACCAAAAAATACTACAAGCACTATTTTTGGGTGCAGATTCCAAAACGCAGCCAAAACCGCAGAGAATCGTCAGACACCTTAAAAAACTCATGATGACATGAAAAACGCATGTAAAAAAGCATGCGTTTTTAAAAGGCACTAAAAAAACGCATGTCAACTGTGACCACAGCCTTACTGCCTATTGACAGTGCTGCTGCCCCTCCATGCTGCTCCATCTATGCTACACTAAAAGATAGCAAGCTACTCAATAGTTTTTTAGATTGAATAGGAGGGCAAAAGGGACCTTCCAGACTAGGCATTTTTTGCTGAGAACAAGTGTGATTACAAAATCTGTGTGCGTCAGCAAAGCTGTGTTTTTGCACACAATAAGTGATTGCAAAATGATTGTAAAAAGGCCATGCTTGGATTCAAAGCAGTGATTGCCAAATCCTTAATTTTCTACTTAAAAAGCATTTTAGCCTGAAAGCAGTGATTGCCAAATCCTTCATCAGTTTCCCTTAAAAAGGCTGTTTAGCCTCAAAGCAGTGATTGCCAAATCCTTCAGGTTCACCTAAAAAGTCTGTGTTTGGCGTCAAAGCAAGGATTGCCAAATCCTTCAGTTTCCCCTAAAAAGTATGTGTTTGGCCTAAAAACAAGTATTGCCAAATCCTTCAGTTTCCGCTAAAAAGTATGTGTTTGGCCTTAAAAGCAAGGATTGCCAAATCCTTCAGTTTCCGCTAAAAAGTATGTGTTTGGCCTTAAAAGCAAGGATTGCCAAATCCTTCACTTTCCTCTAAAAAGGCTGTATGTCCTCAAAGTAGTGATTGTCAAATTCTTCATTTTCTACTAAAAAGACATTATATTGTCTGAAAGCAGTGATTGCCAAATCCTTCATTTTCCCCTAAAAAGGCAATGTTTGGCCTCAAAGCGGTCATTGCCAAATCCTTCAAATTCCCCTAAAAATGTTTTTTTTTGGCCTCAAATCATTAATTGCTAAATCATTTGTGTTCTACACTTTTTGCATTAAACCAATGATTAACAAATCTTTCTGTTTTTAGGTTTTCTTGGGCCTAAAAACAGTGATTACCAACTTCTTCAGTTGCCCCTAAAAAGGCATTTTTTGCCTCTATGCAGTGATTGCAAAATGTTTGTGTTTCCCCTAAAATGTTTTTATTGAGCCTTAAACAAATGCCTTTCACTTCTGTGGGCATTTAAACATGAGTGGGAGTAAGCATGGTGTTCGAGGTCTACGTGGGGTAGGTTCTATTGCCAATAATGTTACTGAAAGCTGTACTATCCAAATACCGGCTCATCGTATCCCAAGCAATGTGACAACTTCTGTTATTGGACAGCCTACTCCAGTCTCTGAGTTTGCCAGCAGTAGAGAAGTACAAGTTGTAAATGAGGCTCAGAAAGAGCCTTTGCTACAGTTCATTGCAAGTGCTGCATCAAGTGGCCTGTCCTCCTGTTTCTCCACCTCAACATCACACACAGTACAGTCCTCAGAGTTGGTTCCCCAATTAACTATGTTTCATCCCGTGTAACAACTCTCCAACTGCACAACTGATTATGGGGAAACCGAAATGATGATTCTGCAGAGATTTTCACACATTCTATTCCATGGGCATTAGAAGTCTTTTTAAAAGATTTACATACATAAAAGGAGGAAAGCATCTGCACCTATGCCCAAAATTTTTTGGACTTGGATCTGAGGATGGATGAAGAAAGTTCCCATCAGGATCAAGACCATTTTCACCAGACATGAATCCCCAGGGGTGCAGGTGATGAAGATGATGAGGAGCACCCGCACTACACTATGCATTTAGGGCAGAAAAAAGAGGATGCTGACTATCAGGGAGAGGAGTGGGACAACAGAGAGGAAGATAATGAGGTTCAAAATCCCACTTGGAATCAACCCAGCTAAGAAAATCAGTGGAGGGAGTGAATGAAGAGGATGAAGACGAAAAGGTTAGGTTGCGAGTTATTTGCATAGAGACTGATGACTGCAAGCATGATAAGCACTGCATCCTCAGCCACAACTCTGGCTCTGAACAGCAGCAATCATGGATCTGTTTGTTAAAGTTTTAAGTTGTTAAAGGTGGCAAGGTTTGCCAAGCCTGGGACTTTTTTGACACCTCAAAGCATGACCAAACTCACATTATTTGTAAAAAAAAAACAAAAAAAAAACTTCAGTGGAGACAAAAAACACACAGCCCAGCACCATGAATTACTCTGGCAAAGTTACTGCACTAAAACTGTGCTTAGTGGGCCTCACCGAACACCGTCCACCACATCAAGTGCATCTGCTTCTTCCTCCTCAGTCTCCATGGCAAGTCTTGTCCCACAGGTTTCCTGGCCACAAAATCTCCACTTGTTTACCCACTATATTTGGGATGAGTGAGATCCCGTCAGCTGTTATGGAAGTGAACATGCCTGCTGTTTTTGATTGATCTCAGACACCGAGCAAACCACTTGTTTGTCAACCCACCATAACATCTCATCCTCATCTCCCTCACAGTGCAGCAGATTGTCAGGTACACCATACTCCACACCATCTCAGCAGAGCAGCCAGCCCATGGTTGGGCAGTTACACTCACATAAAGAATTATTTCTTCCTACCCATACCAAAGCAATGAGCTTGAAATTCGCCCACACCAATTTGTTTTCAATGAAAATGCTGCCTTTCTGCCTGGTGGACACAGACGGTTTCCGAAAGCTGCTGGCCACCACAGCCCACCAGTATCAGTTTCCAAGTTGCCATAACTTCTCAAAGAAAGCTGTGCCTGCGCTACACAAGCATGTCGCAGATAGAGATGAATGAACCTTTTCTGAACATGATTGTCAATTTCAAATTCAGCAAGATCATTGCAGATTTGATTTGTGATCGGAAACCCAAGCTTTTTTCATTGACGAAAATTGCCGAACGTGGCTTTGTTCATGAAAGAAGTTTCACAATTAATATTATCCTAAAACTTTCAGTTTTTTGGGGCCAAATCGCTTACCAGAAAACCTGTTGGCCAGGAACAACACTTTAAAGCTAGTTATTTGGGATGTACACTGTAGCTAGCTGTGATCTCAGGATAAATTGCTGCTGTAAGGCCTTGGTGGTGCCGCGTATAGCCCACCAATGTATTGTTATGAACTGTAATCTTAAAATATGGTATAGGCCAAGCGCTAATTGAGGAATTTGTGTGGTTGTTGATAATAATGGTCTTCTGAGAAAATTGGAAAGTCATATTTTCTCAAATGACTATTATTATCAACAACCACACAAATTCCTAAATTAGCGTTTGGCCTATACCGTATTTTGAGATTACAGGAACAACACTTTACTTTAAGGAGTTCCAAGTTTCAAAGTTTCAGCGTCATATTAATGTTGTCCAAACCAGGTGCACTCTGTTACACTGTGCTTCGCTTCCTACCATGTGCCGGCATTATGCTGTTTGACAATGGATCCCTCGCAAGACATGCCTGAACAGGAGAAAGAGGTTATCTTCATCACCACCTCAGATGCAGAGGGTTGGTCAGCAGAAACAGAACAAGAAATGGAGTGGCATGCAGAGGAGATGGACACATATGTGACCTGGAGCTGTACTGCGCTATCCACATTGGGACTCACCTGCAGTGAGGTGTGGACACAGTTCTGGGCTCCTATGCCAGAGGAGGACCTGCGGAGCTCACAGTCAGGAGATGACTCTTTCCCTATGTACTCCGCAACCGGGAGCACCAGATGTCCGACTGCAGTGGACTTGCAGCATGCCTGGCTGTCTTCCACTTGCAGCAGGTTCTTCAGCTACTGGATCAACATATACCACCAGGGCTAGGTGTATGATGTGGAGACCAAGGAGAAGGCCATAGAGGAAGCCGTGGAGAAGGCTGTGTTAGAAGAGGCAGAAAACCCTGTTTCCCAGCTATGTGTATTATCCCCGCCAGAGGCAGAGGATGGGTGAGCAGGACCAGGAGCATGAGTAGGAGGACAAATTAGAGAAGGAGGTACAAGAGGCCGAAGGTGCTGTTTCCCAGCCATGTGTATAATCCCCAACAGTGGCAGTTGACTAGGACAATGCCATGTGGGGACTCTCTCCAAGCAACTATCTGACACAACATGAACCACCCGTCCGACTCCTGACTCCTTTACTGAGATTAGGTTTGTGCATAACATTGCATGGGAGAGGTTGCATGGGTCTAAGGCCAATCACTTATACAATTAGTGTATCCCAGGAAAGGTGGTGGGATTCTTAAAGGATAGTGGGTTTTGCTTCCTACTGGCCTATGATGCTACGTCAACTAATCCACCATGCTGCATGACAAACTTCTCAAAAGACTGTGCACTATTTTGTTGGATAGGAGGTCACCTTCATGAAGGTGATGGGCAGGTGATTCGCAGTTGGCATACGTTGGATTGCCACTGCCGATGAATTTGATACCTGGCAGGAGGAGGCAAACTGGGAGAGAATGTGATTTTGGGTGGAGGATAGGCCTCTCTTGGTTAGCCAGCCAGCTTCACCCAAACCCACAGAGCATGTTAATGTTCCTTAACTTGCTCCTTTCTGTCCTATAGGGCATGGTCATCACCTAGTTCCTGCATCATCTTTTCCAGTGGTTTCTGTGTTGGAGTGTGCTGATGACAGGTGGTGGTGGAGAATGCTTGTGCAGGAGTAGCACCTGCAACCCCCTCAGACGGTCCGGCAGCGGAGTACCATTACCAATGCCGATCTTTAGTTCAGGCAATGCTGAGAATACTGAAAGACCATTTTAACACCATGTAGAGTGGACTTACCTAAAAAATGGCATCTTGTTCGGTCAATGACCCATCCCTTAGTTTGCATTTTTGTCCAGAGAAGGACTTTCTTGAGTTGATTATTTTTCAGCTCCTCCTCGACATATATATATAATATATATATATATATATATATATATATATATATATATATATATATATACTGTATGTATACAATATTATATATATATATATATATATATATATATATATTATACATTATATATTCATATGTTTGTGTTTTAGACTTACAGTCTGTTAAATTAAAGTTTGTTTGCCTATTCCAGTAAAAATAGAGACCTTCTCTATTTTTACTGGAATAGGCAAACAAACTTATAGCATGCTCTTAATTCTGGGGATTGATGTGATGAATGGATACCTCAAGATTCAGCCTTCAGAAGTCACTCTTATTTCTCCCGGAGCACATTCCTCGGTATAGTAGTCTTTAGTCAAATCCAGCCACTTAAAGAAAAGGACAGAACTCACAGGATGACCGCCGGAACTTCATTTATTTGACATGGCTAAAACCACATGCACATGGTAACAGTAGGGAGGATGACTGCAAAACAAACAATGGTGATTTCACGCTACATAGCACTAGAAGGGGTTCAAAATACAGAGATTAAAGCATAACAGCCATTTAAATTTTTATTTAATAAAAATGTAGAGCAAGTGATTTTATAATAAACTTTAAAATATTCTTCATTAGAAAATTTTGGTTGAAAACCATTCATGAACCTTCCACAAGGAGCCCCCCCCCCCACTACACTGTGTGTTTATTATCAGTTAGAGCCGTCTTCACATTTAATATAGGAATGTAACCATATTAAGTAAAGGGGGCATGGCCTACACTGCTGACTGCAGCTGGTCAAGAAACAATGTATCAAGCTATCTCAGCCTACAACACCATTTCTAAGCAATATCAGAATGTCAGGATCACTGCAAACTCCTCAATAGCTTGAGGACTGTAGTTGGCCACCCGTGCCCTAAAGATCTCTGTGGAAGTAGCCAGGGGGAAGAGGAATACTTGAGCCCTTTCAACACAACTGTGGCTCTCCCTGGATCCTTTTAGGTCCGGTGCTCATGGTGCATTGTTTGATGCTTTTTTTTAAGCAGACATGAGGTACTGTATCAAAATGTATATCCTGAGCCCAGCAAAGCCGATAATAGGTGCTGTGCTTCATTGCTTTTTTTTCCTTGCACACGTGGTTCAGATTTCTTTTTTCTGCCCCAAAATTTGCACCAAATCTGCAAGGAAAAAAAAAAACACATTGGCACAGAACGCCTGAACTCCCAGACTTTGCTGGCTTCAGGATAGACATGCAGGTGTTGATGCAGATTCTAAAAATCTGCTTCAAAATAAGCATCAATGTACCATGGCAATGGGGCCTTACAACAATATGGTGGGGTCATGTTCACAGAAAGCATCCCACATATGCTGTGAAAGCAGGCACGTAGGAGAGTGTGACAAGCAGTGCCATCACAAACATTACTGCACTTCAGACTCAAGCGGTCACACAGGGGCTATACCAGAAGTTTGAATTGCACTGCACTTCATGATATCACCGCTCCTCACATGCTCTGTCCCACGATACTGGTGACTATGCCATCATCAGCATCACTATTCTGGGCATCTACTTGCTGGAGAAAACTTTGAAAAGTCTGCATGATGATGTGGTAGTACTAGACGAAGAAAAGGAGGAAAAGTGGAGGATTAGGAAAGGATACCAATATCTAAGGTCCAGACTCTCGGAGCACAGGCAGATGCCATGGGAGGATAGAGTAGAGCAAAAGAGGGGTGTTCATAGTAGCAGACTAACTGGAAGTAATGGTGCAGGAGCTGAAGAACAAACTAATAAGGACAATGATGAAGAAGTGATGAGCACAGATCAGTCAGGAGACAAGGAGGAATAAATTCCCTTCTCTGTTGTCTGAGGTTGGCGGGTGGGGACAGAGGAAGGAAGCTTGGATTTTTATGCCACCTCCAACAAACAAGGAGGTGGACCTCATGGATGCGTCATACACATGAGCACATTCTTCCTGCACTGTCTGCAACATGATGCCCATATCATTAGGTTCAAATTAGTGATTACTACTGAGTTACTACATTGTTGGAGCCACGCTACAAGCGTAAATTTAGCTAGATGCTTCCCGCCCTAGACAGGGACACAAGCATGATGGAGTATCAAAAAAAAGCTTGTAGAATAAGGAAGAAGGATTTCCAGAAAAGTAGAAACAGTACTTCCAAGAGAAGTCAAATTGTAATCCACGTAATGTTTTATTAATAAGTCTAAAGTAATTAATAAGCAGGGTACAATTTGTTTTGGCTATACAGTAGTAAAATTAGCCTTCCTCAGGTACTTGTGAACAGCATGTCAGTTTGTAAATAGAGTCCACCATTAGACCCCATTAATGGGCTACACTGCTACTATTGCCAAATAAAAACTTGTAGACAATATTAGGACTGGTTTCCCCAACTCAGCAGTGAGGAACATACACATCGCAGATCTATACTTCCAACCCAAGGATAGTCAAGTCATCAGCATAGAAACATTAGCAGAAGTTTACCTGTCAGAAGTATTTTCTTGGAATCGTCTGACCAATTGTTTACACCAGGCCATCCACCTGCAGAACTGGGTACAAGTCTAAAACATAGAACTACTGGAGAGGATGCTGCAGCTGTACCTAGAGCAAAATATCCATGCTATCAGTGGAAGTTTGGACACTTTTGCATTTTGAGATTAAAAAATGGAAGAGTTGCTTGAGATAGTTTGTCATGCCTTCCCGGTTTTGTCATGCCTGGCCTCAGAATGTGTCCTCAGCACTACTGGAGGTATCCTGATTGATAAGTGCATCAGGCTGTCCCTTGAAAGTGTAGATTGCCTACTTTCATCAAGATGAAAAAGTCATAGATCTCCAAGGACTTTTCCATCCTAGTGACAGACTGGGCAGACTAGGAAATGTTATACTTTTCAGTGTGCTGCATTGATCTCACCATTATACAATTTTTATTCTGGGTCAATTGATGCCACTTTGGTGGTATCTGGCCTTAACTTTTTGAAATGTGGAGACTCCTCTTGTGGTTTCCTTCTTGTCTGCAGGGTTCTCTGAGCATGACGCCTACATGGTTACTCATCCACCAGTTACTAATAATGGTACCTTTACACGCCGCTACAGGATGGTGGAAACAACCGGGTAGATGCGAGAAATGTATCTTGCACCGCCAAATCAACCTGAGGTAGCGGCGTGTGAAGACGGTTGTTGCCACCCGTCACTTGAGGCACCTGTTTCAGAGCAGTGCTCTAAAACAGATTGATTTCAAGGCGATGGTTACGGGCTGTATCGGCGTGTAAATAAGGAACAGGAGGGTTGTCTCGACACCATGCTATGTACCTGGGGCGTGACACAGGCTCCGGGTTACCGCACCACATCAGCGATCATTGGTGGAAGATGCTGCGTTCCGATTGGCTCTTCCTTCACAGGCCGCCATCTTGGATGAGCTGTCACTTCAGCACTACAGATACGCGCCGTATGCACGATCAGATACATTAGTACAATTACGCCGGCACACACTTGCGGAAGGCAAAAGTATCAATGTGGCATAGTCCTTATATAGTGTGCACATTCTCTTAACACATAATAAGGAATAATGCTGTACACAGCGCACAAGTTTGGTTTACGCATCGCCCTGGCTTATTGTACTGCAGGTGCCGTAGAAGTGCTTCTGCCGTGTAACTGCGCGCACTATATAAAGTGCGCATTGTCATACCACATGCAAAGAAATAATGCAGTAGACAGCGCACAAGGTTGCGTTATGCACCGCCCTGTGGGGTGTTGTCCTGTAGGTGCCGCAGAAGTGTTTCGGCCGTGTCACTGCGCGTACAGCGACGTGGAATGTTGTGTGGCCCCGCCAGCGTCCGTACTGACATCATGACGTTGGTTTCAGTTTCACTCTGCCTGCAAGGTGCCAGCCCCTCCTCTGCCCACAGCATTACAGTCATGGCCGCCGCACAGCGCGCTGCAACGTGGGGGATGGCGGAGCTGATGATCCTGATTGATCATTGTGACCGCCATGACTATTGGGGCCACCATCACCACCGGCACCCCAGGCTGCGCAATCGCAGCACCGTTAGGCGGATCCAGCGGGCCATGATCCGCCAACTGGGGGTAGAGAGGACTGTAAAAGCGATCCAAAAGAAGATCGCTGATTTAAAGCAGAAGTGCCCGGGTCGCATAGTGGACATCCGTGCCAGGATTGCCAGGCTGCGCGGTGAGTAATTGTTGGCCCCAAACACACACCTGTAAATCTACATGTACCAAACTACACACAAATGTATCTAAACATAGTAGAAGGACATTGTGGGCCACAAGCAAACATATCTTCACAGCGTAGTGGGCCTCCAGTCATCAAACATAATGTTTCCTACCCACAGTACATGCATACAACATGAGTGTATGCATCCAGCATGACCTTCTACAATCTAAGCTATGCAGGAAATACGTAGCCACACAATCTATATGTTGGAGAACCATGTGTTGGTAAGTAGTACTCAAGCCTGTGTTTTATTTTTAACAAATATACAGGTGATGATTCTTCATCTGAAGAAGGGCACCATGCCCCACCCCCAGGTGGGCCAGCACCACCCCCGCCATACGAGGCTGCAGTGGCACCCACGCCCCCTATGACACCACCTTCACCAGTGCGTGAGGAGCCCCAACTCCCATCACCGACAGTGCCAGAGGATGTGGAGGAGCTGCTGTCACCTGCAGGGCTGGAGGACTGGGATGACCTGTCCTCACATGGCTGGCTGGAGGAGGACGCGATTAGCTCACCACAGGAGGGCGAGGAGCTGGAAGCACCTGCTGGCCCGGAGGAGGGTTCTCCCTCTAGCCCAGGACCCCTTTTGCCCCCAAACCACATAATGTGGCCACAGAGCCCCAGGCCGGGAGTAACACCACCTCCCACTGTATCCAGCTTAGTGGCGAGTCCTGGGGTGGCCATGTCCCCACACAGTGACTATGGTGGTAAGTGTTTCATTTTGCCACATACACCCTGCACGCTGTAATCATTGTGTTGTTTTAAAGCTACCATGATTGTTAAACCCATTGTTTCTAATTATGTTTACCTATTTGTGCAGATGGGGAACGTGCTGGTGCAGCTGGATGGAGCCTGAGCCCATCACTCTCCCCACCTGATGGTGACGAGGAGCTGGAGGCACAGGGTAAGGAGATGCTTTTTGTGACTCGTGAGTAGCCATCGGCAGCCACTGTTGTGTACTAAATTGTGTGTTCCCTCCCAATACAGGTGTCCCTACCATGGAGGCATTCCTCCGTGCCCAGCAGGATTTTGTTGCCCGCATGACAAGGGCTTACCAGCGTGGGCTGCAGGACCTGGGCCGGTTGGGTGACATGATCGAGGCCCTACAGCACCAACATGCTGCCCAGCCATGAACTACATGCCTCCGACATGATTTCTGGCCAAACATGGCCACACAAACTTTAGTCCTTGTTGGACTGTGACATATGTCATCCCTGTTGCCCTGTTGGCTTTTATTTTGTTTTTTATGCTTAGGCCACGTTGGCCTTTTTTCTTATAGTGTCCCACATTGGGACCATGGGGAGTGTGGACTCGCTACCCTGTTGGCCTCTTTTCTTATAGTGTCCCACATTGGGACCATGGGGAGTGTGGACTTGCTACCCTGTTGGCCTCTTTTCTTATAGTGTCCCACATTGGGACCATGGGGAGTGTGGACTCGCTACCCTGTTGGCCTCTTTTCTTATAGTGTCCCACATTGGGACCATGGGGAGTGTGGACACGCTACCCTGTTGACCTCTTTTCTTATAGTGTCCCACATTGGGACCATGGGGAGTGTGGACTGGCTACTACTAGCCCAAAACACAATTGTGGCTATTGTGGGAAATGTCTGTCACACATGTTTGTTGGCAATAAAAATTCTGACTACTATTTATGTGTGCCTTGATCTCACAACACACATGTATTGTTCCCCAACATGTAAATTCCCTAACTGTGTGACCCAGATGAGCACACCTCTTTGAAGCACAACTACATGTTAGCAGGCCACATGGTGCTCCTGCTCTGGGGCCATTGCCCACAATGTGTGGATAGTGTCCACTATATTTTGACACTAAACATTCACCCAATCACATTTTGCAATTTATTGCCCAAAGTAAAGACATAATTGTGTGGTTCAAAACAATTTAATAAAACAAAATCAATGAACAACATAAATAAAATACACATGCCGATTTAGGCCAAGGAAAACTAAATGAACATACAAGTGGCTAATGTGCCGGTGTAATGAAGCAAAATTCCAGAAGGCCAGTTAAGTGCATTGGCTAGTAGTGTCCCACATGCTACTCATCCTCCTCTGTCTGCTCTGACAATGCGGCCCCCCCCTCTCATGGCAGCCCCGCCCTGCCTGAGAGCGTCCTGATCGAAGACGACGTGTTGGGGGGGAGTTGGGGTGCGTTGGGGCCAAACGTTGTTCCTCCTAGGGAATGGAATGTGACATCCCCATTGCAGGGTCCCATCTTCGGCCGCATCAAGGACACGATCCATGACCTGCTGAGCTATCTGTCGTTGGTCCGGCTTCACCCTTGACATCCTGTCACTGATGTGGGGGGCGTAGCTAGAAATGTGGGTCCGCTGTTCGTCCAAAAGGACCTGGCGGGCCCAGGTGCCCAGCTCGGTCTCCGGTGGGGCAGGTCATCACCTTCGCCGGATAGCCGAGCTGGGCCCTGGGTCCGGACCCACATCACTAGCTACATCCTCCTGCTCAGCCACAGATGTGCTTGGCCGAGCATCACCAGCGCCAGGATCGTCAGAACTGGAGCCGGCCAGCTCAGGGGCCTGTGTAAAGACAAGAAAAGAAAGAGGAAAAAATACAATTACTAAATGCACCATCATTTATAAACATTGGCCATAGGCCAACAATATCCCAAACCACACACACCACACCAGCACACGAAAACCAAGACACCAGAAAGATAGAAGGCTAGTGAGACAAAGACCTGCACGGCTCCTGTACACTCACCTGTAGCATCCCATGTACTCTGCATTACACATACATATGTTGCATTCAGAGTGCCCGAACCCAAAAAATGATATGTGACCACAGGAGATTGATGCTGGCTGGAAACCCGTGCACGGCCATGTGCCCCAGCTTGACGTTGTGAGCCCCAAACCTAATAAAATAGGTCCCGCCTACATTAAACATACACTACATGGGCCAAAGGCCACAGACATGTGTGCGTTCAGCATTTACAACATGTTGCTGTGTCCGTCATCAAATACTAAACAAACCCATCATTGATAATATTGCAAACTAGCCCCAAAAGACCCATATTTCTGTGTAATGACTGAATTTGAGAAGGGCTTTGTGGATATATTTCGGATTTAACCAGCCAAGCCCCTGAGGACACATAACACATCAAGAAATGGTTTGCCAGGACCTGACCAAACATTCACAATGGGTTGTGGGAAGCATGCAGACAAGCACACATGTGAGGCAAGCATTGTGGCCCACCACCGTAACACAATTACCCACCTCCTGTGGCGCAGATGAATCTTGGCCAGGGCCTACATGGGACGCAGGAAGGGGCCGGTTGGTCCTCGTAGCACGCGAGCTCCCATGGCCAAGGGTGAAGGTGAGGAGGGGATAATACCATAATTTTGGCAATGGTACCTCCTCACCTCCAGCCCCTGACCGACGGTTGGTATAGTCAAGGTGAGCCCGCGTGAACGAGGCCCGCATGTTCTTGATCTTCTCGGCCACCTTTGCCTGGTCCCACCTCTTGCCTTGCCTGGGGGCCAGCCTATTGGCCAGCTCGACAAGAGGCCTGTAGGCCTTGGCCCTTGCTGCCTGATTGCGATACTCAGGCAGCGATGAGCGCCACAGGCACTCGTGTCCTTGATAAGCGGTGAGAAGCTGGGTCTCGAAATCCACGCTACCTCTCGGCATCTGTGTGGAGAAAAACACAACTTTAAACATTTATTACACCACGCAGACAACATTAAACCCATGCTTGGGAAAAAAATAAGATACTGGCAGGCTAAGTTCTCGTTTTTTCCGGCCATGAAGCTCTTTGTCAACATGTATGTTTGCATGTGGGAGAACCTTTCTCCATGTGCAAGATGTCAGCTCGGCTACACATGTCTGTACAGATTAAGCTCTATACATATGTTAACAAAGACACATGGTGGCAACAAGGATTACACCCAAAATTACACACTTCAAACATAGCTAAACATGGAGTGAGGGAACATGCTGGCAGGGGCACATCTGCACCTGGCCATGGTGGCCCACATATTATCTTCGCCCTTGCCACAATGTGAAAGGTTTGCCATGTGTTAAAGGAGGACTGGCTGTCTGACAGCACAGCAGATGGTGTGGCTTATGGGCAACCACATGATCATCTTGCCCTTACTACACCCACGAACACCCTACTGTAGGCCATGCAACAACCATCCCCTGCCCAAACATGCGCACATTACAGGGAACAAAAGGGGATGCAAATTACTGGGGCCAACCAGCCCATCATATTTGGGGAACAAAGATGACTACAATGTATGTAATACGTAAGCTTATTTGACCAATAATCCATACATGCCTATGGGCTACACAGAATAAGCCTTGCACATAGCAAAAACACAAGACAGACCTGAAGCACAAAACACAACGTCCATACACACACAGCCTAAGCGCCATGTGAGTGACGCATCTGCGTTATGTACTAACGCATGGCAAGGCACAAGCATGTGAGATAACTTTCCGTCAGAGCAACAGAGCACTGATCACTGGACACCACTAGCTCAATGCACATGGACGTCTGGACAGGGTCTGGTGGGCAATGGCTGAGATTTATAGTCAGCTACACCAATCAAAGAACACGAATTCGCCACATTATTCACGTACACCTGTGAACAGCCCTAGCGGCAGCTGATTGGTAGAGATCGCTAGATCGTGATTGGTTGCGGCTCCTTGAAAAGCTGTTCAGGCCGGTAGACGTTACGCTTGCTGGCCACAGTCATTAAGTAAGTATTCATGGGCAGACATGGAAGTTGCGGCGTGGGGGGTCTGAGGCGCATGATTTGTTGTGATAACGCCAAAGACTGCTGTAGCGGACAACCGAGTGATGTAATTTTTGGGACTACATTTGTGTGGTGTGCTGCCTATTAATTGGCATTTTGTACAGAGGTTCCCATATTCTCAGTTACACATTTGTGTTTTTGTTTCCATTCACCATGCAGGAGAATGGCTGCTGGAATGTAGACAGTAATGTGGTACAGATGTGCACATCAATGAATATATCATACTGGTTGTGGTCAACGGACACTGGGACCAACATGGCTAAGATCAGACATGGCTTTGAGGTGTGACGCAGCAGAGATTAAACAGGTGTGGATATCACCCGTGCAAACACATGTGTAACCAATTCCCGACATGATGAGTCATGTGTAATCTGGTTTGTGACATCTATGCTTACTCACCCTGGCATGGCCTGGTACGTAGTGGATTACTGACTGTGGTTGTGAAACTACATATGGTATGTTGAATTGTTTGTGTGACATGTATAGGCGAGATTTGTGGTGACACATGTCCCTTTGTAACTCACATAGGTCCAGAAGTGCGAGTTTCGGCCACTCAACAAAGTGTTAACGGATATGAGGCCAGGATCATTGCGCATGTTCGGTATTTTTTTACCCCACTAGTGGTTGCTGCCCTTGCATGGCTCCCAGGATGTGTGTCGTGGGCACACGAGGACTGACATCTGCTTGGCTATAGTGTGTAATCCAAAAGAGGTGTGCCTTGCTTTACATGCTGACATGTCCCCATATTGGTGTATGTACTGATGTTATGTTTTGTAATCTACAGGTGCTGAGATCGAGGATGCAGAATATACATGACTGACATGTTATCGTGGCTCTTGCGGTGGTGGAAGAGCAAATGTGGCTTCAGGATCGGTATGACAGGTTGATGCGTCGCAGACAACGGCAGCTGTGGAGCCGGGATTGGCTTCGCCGGCGGGATACCCGGGGCCACATGCAGCTGTTGCGTGAGCTGGAGGAGAACAATCCTGAAGATTACCGATACTACCTCCGTATGTCGGAGGACACTTTCAACTTCCTTTTGGAGCATGTGAGGCCACTGATAGCCCGTCAGGACACTATTATGCGTCAATCGTGTTCAGCTGAGGAGCGTTTGGCTACAGGGCAGTCAATGACATCCCTCACATACTTGTCACGTGTCTCCCTGCCCCTGCTGAGCCGCCTGATCCCTGAGACGTGTGAGGCCATCTGGAGTGCTCTGCAGCCATCCTACATGAAGATGCCACAAACAGCCGCAGAATGGTTGGAAGTAGGCCGAGGCTTTGAAACCCGGTGGAACTTCCCAAACTGCGGCGGGGCCTTGGATGGTAAGCACGTGAGGATTACTAAACCCCCCCACTCGGGCTCTTTGTTTTACAATTACAAATGGTATTTTAGTATAATCCTCATGGCTCTAGTGGATGCGGACTATGAGTTCCTCTACGTGGACGTTGGAATGAACGGCCGCAACTCAGATGGGGGGATGTTCGCTCACTGCTCCTTGGCACAACTACTAAGGACCGGTGGGCTGAACTTACCCTCAAATGACAAGACGAGCCATCATCTCAACTTTGCGTTTGTGGCGGATTAAGCGTTCCCACTTCACGAACACCTACTGCGGCCATATCCCCAGAGGACCCTTACTTCTGAATGACGCATTTTCAATTACCGGCTATCCCGGGCCCGCCGTGTAGTTGAAAATGCGCTTGGGATCATGGCGAATAGATTCCGGGTTTTTCATACGCCTCTGCATATGAAACTGGAGTCTATTGACGCGGTAGTGCTGGCCTGCTGTGTGCTGCATAACTTCCTGCGTCGTAGGGATAGAGCATCATACACGCCAGGAGGTTCTGTAGATAATGCAGACGCCACAACAGGGGAGGTCCGTCCAGGGTCTTGGCGTGATGACGACCATGGTGTGGCGCCACTCCAGCCGCAGAGCCATGGTCGCACTCAGCAGGAGGCCAGGGACAGTAGAGAAGCTTAATGCTCCTACTTCAATGGCTCTGGTGCAGTGAGCTGGCAGAACTAGCACATCTAGTGTGGGTGGTTCTGGATGATTGGAAAAAGGTTGCCATGGTGGTAACAGCAGGGTTGCTGCACCATGTGTTTTCGTTGTATTTTGTTTCATTGTGTGCACAGGATTTAGTTAGTTAGTTAGATTAGGTTGGATTTCTGTGGGGTTGGTGATGCACACGTTCTGATTTGTGTTCATTTTGGGATCCCAAATTTATATGTCTTAACAATGTCACATGCTGTTTGAATGTCCATTGTCTTTCCTTTCTGTATGTGTTTTTTTTCTTTTCCAAGGTCTGGATTGCTAAATTCTAATAAATTTATTTTCCTTGGATCCAAAATACTCTGTGTGAGCCTGATTACTTGGAGATGGAGGGCAGTGTGATCAAGGTTTGGATTGTGGCCAGTGCTGTCACACACATTGCCACCTATGGCTGGGTTGGACACACAATATGTGTGGGTGGGCATGATGTTTGGGAAGGTTTTTGGTCAACAGTCTATGTGACAAATGTGTGTACATAACCCTTGTGGTTTGGTGTAGGCAGAGGGTCACCTGCACACAGCACATTGATGCAGGACATCATATTGTCAGGTGGGTTTAGGTATGTAGACACACACATCATGGATATGTGGCATGCGAGCTGCTCAAGGGCATTGACATCTGTTACCACATATGCGAGCGCCATTGGGGCTGTATTCACACATTGGTATCCAGACACACCACACATAGGACAATTTTTACACAAAACGCACATACTGTGTGTTGTAAGCCGCTACTGTGTCGCCCAAGCACCACTTTAGCGCAATCGCCACACGCCGCTATGTCACAAGCGCTTATTCTGCATGACAATGCAAACACTTCTACTACGCACACATAGCCCAGCACTGATGTGACTGTAAACCGCTCCTGCGTGACGCATAACCATCCCCTTAGCTGAATACGCCACACTCCGCCATGTCACAAGCGCTTATTCCGTGCCACAGTCCGAGCACTACTACGTCACGTCTTCGCCATCCGCCCTTCGCGTCGTGCCCAATCAGAACACTCTTGTGTTGGCCAATGGTTGTCGTTTGGGCGCGGAGTGATGGATTGTGACACGCCTATGTGTTTTCCCTGCTGTCTTTCTTCCGCCCATATAACCTTGTTATAGCGGCGTGTAAATGAGATAAGGTGAGCTACAGAAGGTAACTTGTGGCACCCGGCGGTGTATCCAGAGATAGATGTAACCTACCGTAGCTCACCTTGTTGCGGCGTGTGAAGGTGGTGCGATTACCGTTTGCAACCGTTTGTGCATGCTTGTGCACGTGAAGCACCCGGTTGTTTCCACCATCCTGTAGCGGCGTGTAAAGGTACCATAAATGTTTAAACTTCGAATGCTAGGCCAGGCCCTTTTCCAGATCCTATGCCATGCATGCAGGATGCACCAGTATACAATTTTGATTCTGGGTCAGTTAATGCCACTTTCTTGGTTTCTAGCCCTAATTTATTTAAATGTGTAGACTAGGTATGAGTGAGTAGTGAAATATTCGGACTCTCTGGAATCGTAACAAGTAAGTTCTAATACTTGTGTATTTGTTACGAGTAGCGAGTACAATGCATGTCAATGGGAAATGTGAGTACTATTCTGCTGGACCCTACAAAGCGATTTGGGGGCCAGAGGAAAAGTCTGAAATGGATGCATGATTGCTTAAAAACCGGAAAATAAAAAGCCGGCCTGATTTTTTATTTGATCAGCTGATGCATTCCGGACCTGAGTGAACCTGTGAGTCCCCAAAAGGAGATCACAGCTACCCTGTACTCACCATGTGGGGCAGATGCAGGGCGGATTTTCTCTCTGTACACCTGATGGCACCTGCTTCCGACTCTGCAGCATGAAATGAACATGCTGCGGAGGAGCGGAATGCTGGCAACCCACACCGCAGCTAAAAGAATGCTGCGGTCAGGTTAAGCATAGTTGGCATGGGATTTCTTAAAATCCCATCCACTATGTGTATACTGTACGATGCAGCTTTTTGGACGCAGCAGCAAGACACTGCGTCCAAAGCGCTGCGTCTCCTGACTGCGAGGAGGCAGCCTTAAAAGTCGGGTGGTAACAAAACAGCCGGATTTTTTAAACGATCAGCTGATGCCTGTAGTTCCCTACTCCTGCTTTAAGAGGTAAATAATGTGTGCAGTTTGAATTTGATAATCTTTTGATAGATCCCCTTTATTACAGAGGGAATACTGGGCTATTTGTATCAGTATGGTGGCAAATGAAAAAAATGCATTTAGAATCCTTGAAAAATAAAGTGAAATAGCAGCATGCTCCACCACATACTATCACTCTCCTCGAAGCACTGCATTTATTGCTATTACATGAAATCTCCATCCATGAAACTAAGCCCATTCAGTTTTTTTTTCATTCAATTACGAGTCAAAATCTATACATTAATGTGAATTCAGGCGTCAGGGTCATGATTACTTTTTTCTTTCTTTTTTTTGAAGTGTAGTAAATACAGAAGCTCTCTGGCATTTCAACATTTCAATTTATTGTTCACATCAGGGTAAATATATAAGAATACTTAAGATCTTTTACATATTTATGTCATTTGTTTCCTATCTTTTTACAAGGATGTGATGCAATGCCACTAAATATGAGTATGCTGTGTGGTGACCCCAATAATATGTGTAATAGGGTTTGATCATGTTTCCGTACACAAGTGCAAAAATGGACCACTTTTATTCCTATTATAAATTAGACCTTGTCATTTATAATCTACAGTAGAATATTAATTCTGAATTTATTTCAAGAATGTTTATTGTGCATCATAAATTACACTTTGCTGGTAATAATCCATTTTATTTCCAGAAATAAGTTACCAAAATTCTCCATATTGTCATGCGGCTTTTATCATATTGTTACCACTTATCTTCGTTCTTTAAAACTATTGTTTTCCCATGATACATAGTGAAATCACACAGTGTTTCTGGGAATAATCTTGACTTTTGTTTTCTCCTCTAGATGAAATGAATGATCAACAGAACACCCTGTCCTACATCCTCATCAATCCTTCCCCAGACACCAGACTGGAACTGAATGATGTCGTGTAAGTCAAGTCAACTCGCACATCTCATCCACTATATTTTTTTATTTATGCAACACTTCACTCAGTAGCTGGCGAACAATACTGTCCGCATTCAGAGTTTGTAAGGAGCTGGCATTACACTCAGGGCAGGTTAATTCTCACTTCTATGAGGCTTGTAGTAATCATTACTTGTCACTACGACATAAACTCAATAACAAAAGAATCACACATTTTATTGCATGAGCACTAGAGAGGAAAGGGGCCATCTGACCATTAAGAAGGAAGAGTTTATATACAGCAAAGAAGGATGCTAGTAAAGGAATGACAATAGAAGCAGACTTCTCGGATTCAGGAATAACCCTATGTACATGTATAACTTGTTTACAGCAAATTACGAGTCTGTATCTATCTATCTATCTATCTATCTATCTATCTATCTATCTATCTATCTGTCATCCACCAAAAAGAAGAGGCAGCACTCGAAAAATATTAAAAAATATAAGGATAAATTCAGCCCATGGCTTGGCGATGTTTAGGTGGCAACCCACCTTTATCCAATAGATGAAGGTGGGTTACCACCAAAACGTCACCATGCCATATGGGCTGCATAAATATTTATATATTTTTTTATATTTTTGAAGTGCTGCCTCTGCTTTTTGCTACTTTTATTATTTGGACTAGTGGGTAACTGTTTTTTTTTAGAAAGCTTGCACCAATTTTTAACTTGTTGCAGTGCTGTTTCTTTTTTTGGGTCTATCTATCTGTCTATATATGTATCTAAACAGAGAAAACTGCACAGCACTCACAGACACAATGTGAACTGGTGTCAAGCAGAGACACTGAGTTAAACAAACTAGAAAAAATTCTCTGCAGCACTCAGCTACTACCAATTATGTACATCATTGGTAGTAGCTGAGTGCTGCAGAGAATTTTTTCTAGTCTATCTATCTATCTATCTATCTATCTATCTATCTATCTATCTAGACAAAAGTAAGAGGAGCACATTAAACAGTCCTGAGTGCAAAGCCTATCTTGACAGCTTCCCACTTGCCAGCTAAGTATTGAGGGTTTTTTGCACCTCACACGGTTTAATTGGAGTCCAGTGTCCCATATATACTGTACTACACATTAGAGGAGTGCACGGATCTAGAGTGCATGCTCGGATTGTAACACGACGTCACGGAAGTATAGAAAACCAATGCGCATGCTCAGTGGGTGTACAGGACCGAATACACCACTGCGCATGTGTGAAGGGTGTACGGCCGGTATCGTGAGATCACTGAAGTCATAGACATGCGCAGACAGGAGTTCCGGACGCCAAGTTACACACCCGGCGGTTTTCTATAGTGAAAAGCATTGTATATATCAAAAACTCATAAAAGGGTGAGTCTGAAGCCATAATTTTAAAAACATATGCACTGATTAAACACAATAAATGAAGTATGGGATTTTGGAAAGTTTTTATACACTATATGTAAGGAAATCTTATATGCACTAATATGTACGGTAATTGCAAACCGATTCATATGAATACACTGTAACAGTAAATGAACTGTGTAAAAGCACTATGTAAGCACTTTAATGTAAATCATTGTATAATGAGGTTATGCAAATGTAGCACTATATAATATTTGTTTGTACACCCAGTCACTGCTTGACAAAGATCCATTAAGGATTGAAACGTTGCCTAGTCACTGACCAATAAAGGTTTGCTACTAACTGCATTTTTTTAGAAAAAAAACCACAGACATTTAGCGATGCCATCTTTATTAACTCCTCACCCTTATACCCCTCTTCAGATCCTAGTTATATACATGTGTACATAAATAGGATGATGTCTTCCTTAGCCACACCCCTCAGCACACCCACCGATTGCTAGGAGAGGAGGAGGAGAAAAACAGGTGATCGGGGAGGCATGTACAGTTGTGGCCAAAAGTATTGACACCCGTGCAATTCTGTCAGATAATATTCAGTTTATTCCTGAAAATGATTGCAATCACAAATTCTTTGGTATTATTATCTTCACTTAATTTGTCTTCAATGAAAAAACACAAAAGAGAATGAAACAAAAAGCAAAACATTGATCATTTCACACAAAACTCCAAAAATGGGCCAGACAAAAGTATTGGCACCCTCAGCCTAATACTTGGTTGCACAACCTTTAGCCAAAATAACTGCGATCCACCGCTTCCGGTAACCATCAATGAGTTTCTTACAATGCTCGGCTGGAATTTTAGACCATTCTTCTGGCAAACTGCTCCAGGTCCCTGATATTTGAAGGGTGCCTTCTCCAAACTGCCATTTTTAGATATCTCCACAGGTGTTCTATGGGATTCAGGTCTGGACTCATTGCTGGCCACCTTAGAAGTCTCCAGTGCTTTCTCTCAAACCATTTTCTAGTGCTTTTTGAAGTGTGTTTTGGGTCATTGTCCTGCTGGAAGACCCATGACCTGTTAGGGAGACCCAGCTTTCTCACACTGGGCCCTACATTATGCTGCAAAATGTGTTGGTAGTCTTCAGACTTCATAATGCCTTGCATACGGTCAAGCAGTCCAGTTCCAGAGGCAGTAAAGCAACCCCAAAACATCAGGGAACCTCCGCCATGTTTGACTGTAGGCACCGTGTTCTTTTCTTTGAATGCCTCTTTTTTTCTCCTGTAAACTCTATGTTGATGCCTTTGTCCAAAAAGCTCAACTTTTTTCTCATCTGACCAGAGAACATTCTTCCAAAACATTTTAAGCTTTCTCAGGTAAGTTTTGGCAAACTCCAGCCTGGCTCTTTTTATGTCTCGGGGTAAGAAGTGGGGTCTTCCTGGGTCTCCTACCATACAGTCCCTTTTCATTCAGACGCCGATAGTACGGGTTGACACTGTTGTACCCTCGGATTGCAGGGCAGCTTGAACTTGTTTGGATGTTAGTCGAGGTTCTTTATTCACCATCTACACAATCTTGCTTTGAAATCTCTCGTCAATTTTTCTTTTCCGTCCACATCTAGCGAGGTTAGCCACAGTGCCATGGGCTTTAAACTTCTTGATGATACTGCGCACGGTAGACACAGGAACATTCAGGTCTTTGGAGATGGACTTGTAGCCTTCAGATTGCTCATGCTTCCTCACAATTTGGTTTTTCAGGTCCTCAGACAGTTCTTGGGTCTTCTTTCTTTTCTCCATGCTCAATGTGGTAAACACAAGGACACAGGACAGAGGTTGAGTCAACTTTAATCCATGTCAACTGGCTGCAAGTCTGATTTAGTTATTGCCGACACCTGTTAGGTGCCACAGGTAAGTTACAGGTGCTGTTAATTACACAAATTAGAGAAGCATCACATGATTTTTCTAACAGTGCCAATACTTTTGTCCTTCCCCTTTTTTATGTTTGGTGTGGAATTAGATCCAATTTGGATTTAGGACAATTTTTTTTGTGATTTTTCATTGAAGACAAATTAAATGAAAATAATAATACCAAAGAATTTGTGATTGCAATCATTTTCAGGAAGAAACTGAGTATTATCTGACAGAATTGCAGGGGTGTCAATACTTTTGGCCACAACTGAAGAGTAGCTGTAGAGCCCAGCGTTGCCTGGGCATAGTAACCAACTGTTTGTAGTAATAAGTTGAGTGTATGTATACGTGTGTGTATGTAAGTCCACTATACGTATCAATCCTGTCCCTCCACACCTCACCCCCAACCCGCTCCATGCACCCACACTCTCCCCAAATCTACCCCTCAACCCCCACTCCCACCCCAAAGCTTCTCCTACCCTCAAACCTGCCCCCGCACCCTCCCCAAACCTGCACCCACACCACCTAAAAAGAACCCCTTAACCCTTACCCCTCAAACTCATGCCCCAAAAAACACACCTGCAGCCCCAAATATGCCCCCCAAGTCCATTCACCCTACAAACCCTCAGTCAAATGGGGTCTGTGTGCAAAATGTTGTGATTGTAAATGCAATGGTGTGAATTCCTTTAATGGACACACTTACACACACATACATACATACATACATTCTTTTCTGCAATTCTTACCTCCTTTTTTCCCATGGCCCTTGAGAAAGCAGCTCTTGCCTCCCTTTCCTCCATTTCTGAAATCATTTCTGTATTTCCTGCCTCCCTTTCTTCCATTTCTATAAGTATTGCTTATTGAGGCATAATACAGCTTTTCTGTTAGCGCGTGAACACAATTATCCAGTCAAAATCTTTTTTCACATGGACCTATGTGGAGTAAGTGTGGCTATGTGGAGTGGGTGTGGTCATGTGGAGTGGGTGGGGCTTGCCACAAACACATACATACACACACATGCATACACTCAACATTATATATCAGATACATAATAAATATATATATATATATGGCCACAGGTGCAACTCAATCAATTAGAATTTCTTCAAAAAGTTTTTTACTTCAAGGGGGGCTACATCTTCGAGGGGGCTACATCCAGGGTGGGGGTCATGTACCAGGATTGGGGACGATATCCAGGAGGGGTGGCCATGTACAAGGATGGGGAGCCATATACCATGATAAAGGGGCTTATCCAGGATTGGGGGGCATGCACCAGAGTGGGGGGGGGCATATCCAGGATGGGGGGTGCATATACAGTATGGGGGGCTATATAATAGGCTGGGACCTTATCAAGGATGGGGAGGGATTTATACCAGGGTGGGGGCCTTATACACTGTGTGCAGAATTATTAGGCAAGTTGTATTTTAGAGGATTATTTTTATTATTGATCAACAACTATGTTCTCACTCAACCCAAAAGACGTTGGACTAGGGTTTTTTTAGATTTGGCTATCTTAGGATGATATATGTTTGTTCAGGTAATTATTAATGTGCAGAATTATTAGGTAACTTAATAAAAATCAAATATATTCTCATCTCACTTGTTTATTTTCACCAGGTAAACCAATATAACTGCACAGAATTTAGGAATAAACATTTCTGACATGCAAAAACAAAACCCACAAAAATTAGTGACCACCTTTCTTTATGATGACACTCAACAGCCTTCCATCCATAGATTATGCTAGTTGCTTGATCTGTTTACGATCAACATTGTGTGCAGCAGCCACCACAGCCTCCCAGACACTGTTCCGAGAGGTGTACTGTTTTCCTTCCCTGTAGATCTCACATTTTATGAGGGACTACAGGTTCTCTATTTCTCTATAGGGTTCAGATCAGATGAACAAGGGGGCCATGTTATTATTTCTTATTTATAGACCTTTACTGGCCAGCCACGCTGTGGAGTAGTTGGATGCATGTGATAGAGCATTGTCCTGCATGAAAATCATGTTTTCTTGAACGAAGCCGACTTCTTCCTGTGCCACTGCTTGAAGAAGTTGTCTTCCAGAAACAGGCAGTAGGTCTGGGAGTTCAGCTTCACTCCATCTTCAACCTGAAAAGGTCCCACAAGTTCATCTTTGATGATACCATCCCATACCAGTACCCCACTTTCACCTTGCTGGCGTCTGAGGCGGAGTGGAGCTCTCTGCCCTTTACTGATCCAGCCTCTGGCCCATCCATCTGGCCCATCAAGAGTCACTCTCATTTCATCAGTCCATAAAACCTTTGAAAAATCAGTCTTAAGATATTTCTTGGCCCAGTGTTAATGTTTTATCTTATGTTTCTTGTTCAAAGGTGTTCGTTTTTCAACCTTGCTTACTTTGGCCATGTCCCTGAGTATAGCACACCTTGTGCTTTTTGATACTCCAGTAACGTTGCAGCTCTGAAATATGGCAAAACTGGTGGCAAATGGCATCTTGGCAGCTTCATGCTTGATTTTCCTCAATCCATGGCCAGTTATTTTGCTCCTTTTTTGCCCAATACGCTTCTTGCGACCCTGTTGGCTATTTGCCATGAAATGCTTGATTGTTCGGTGATCTTGCTTCAAAGGTTTGGCAATTTCATGACGACTGCATCCCTCTGCAAGACATCTCACAATTTTGGACTTTTCAGAGCCCGTCAAATCTCTTATCTGACCCACTTTGCTTAAGGAAAGGCATTTGCCTAATAATTAAGCACACTTTATATAGGGTGTTGATGTCATTACACCACACCCCTCCTCATTACAGAGATGCACATCACCTGATTTACTTAATTGGTAGTTGGTTCTTAAACCTATACAGCTTGGAGTAGGACAACATGTATAAAAAGTATCAAGATCAAAATACTCATTTGCCTAATAAGTCTGCACACAGTGTACAGGATGGAAAGCTATGCATCAAAAAGTGAATTTTTATCATTAATTCAATACAAAAAGTAAAATGCATATATTATATAGAGTCATTACAAGCAGAGTGATCATTTCAAGTGTTTATTTCTGTAAATGTTGATGATTATGGCTTAAAGCCAAAGAAAACCCAAAGGTCATCATCTCAGAAAATTTAAAGTAGGGAAGATAAAGGGTTAAAAACCACGCTACCCTATTTCCCGAGAAATCAAAGAATGAAAATAATATTGATTTATTAGTCACTAGCTGTAGTACCCGGCTACGCCCGGGTTAATAAATAACTGATGTTTGCTATAATAAAATAGAATTTTATGTCATATTAATAACCTGTAGGAAAATAGAAGCTGAGCTGTGATTGATTGCTATAGGCAGCCTAATAAATCTCCAGCCAACAATAAACCCTCCCCCTGGCCAGGCAGTATATGTTACCTATACATATGAGGCGAGTTGTGTGAGGTGATTTGTGCACATCTGTGTCTGTCTGTGTAGTGTGTGTGTCCCTGGGGTGTGTGTATGTGTGTGTCCCTGTGGGGTGAGTGCATGTGTCCCTATAGGGTGTGTATGTGTGTGTGTCCCTGTGGGGGGTCTCTGTGGTGTGTGACTCTGTTGTGTGTGTCTCTTTGTGCTGTGTGTGTGTCCCTGTGGGGAGAGTGCATGTGTCCCTCTAGGGTGTGCATGTGTGTGTGTCCCTTTGGGGGGGTCTGTGTGGTGTGTATCTGTGTTGTGGGTGTCTCTATGTGGTGTGTGTGTGTCCCTGTGGGGTGACTGCATGTGTCCCTATAGGGTGTGTATGTGTGTGTGTCTCTGTGGGGGAGTCTGTGTGGTGTGTGTCTGTGTTGTGTGTGTCTCTTTGTGGTGTATGTGTGTCCCTGTGGGGTGAGTGCATGTGTCGCTATAGGGTGTGTGTGTCTCTCCATGGGGGTGTGTGGGGGTGTCTCTGTGTTGTGTGTGTGTCTTTGTGGTGTGTGTGTGTTTGTTCGGGTGTGTGGTGAGTATCCAATATTGGGGCTGCACCTTAGCGACTATACACTTGCTGTTTCTCTTTGTGTGCGTGTGGTGTGTATACATGTCCCTGTGTGTGGTGAATATCTCATGTTGGGGCCCCACCTTAGTGACTATATGCTGGTATTTGCTGTTAGTCTTTGGCGCTATCATTAAGCCCCTCTCATTCACAACTGTCAACTGGTAACTGTCACTTTTTCCCCATTATGTAGATAGGGCCAAAATTGTTTGGTGAACTGGAACGCGCAGGGTTAAAATTTCACCTCACAACATAGCCTATGACGCTCTCGGGGTCCAGACGTGCGACTGTGCAAAATTTTGGGGCTGTAGTTGCGACGGTGTAGATGCCAATCCCGGATATACACACATACATACATACATACATACATACACACATTCAGCTTTATATATTAGATTGTGTTTCAGGACTCCCAGAAACGCCCTGAAACATGGCAATATGATGTTGATTTGTCCAGGGAGCCCTGAAAAGTGTTGACTAATAAACCAATGTTTTATTCAACCTTTGATGCCTCATGGAATATGGTAGCATGGTTTTTAATCCTTCATCCTCCCTAGTTCATATGCACCACGCTTGGGACTGCAGCAGTCGTGGTGCTTTTATAGTGGATGTGACTCTCACAACCACACAAGGTGAAGCCTCTGATATCTATTCAGCTAAAATTTTATCTCTCAGACCCTTCATCCACTTTACCTTAATTTTTGAGATAATGACCTTTGGGCTGTAATCTATAATCATCAACATTAAAAGAAATAAACATTTGAAATAGATCATTCTGTTTGTAATGACTTTATATATGTATTTCACTTTTTGTATGGAATTACTAAAATTAATTACATTTTTGATGATAATCTTATTCATTGAGATGCACCTGTATGTGTGTATGTACAATATGTATGTCCACTAATATAATCCGCACCGTCTATAATCACAAAATGTATACTGGAGGCTGTGTGCGGTGTCTTGCTGTATACTGAGGGCTGTGTGTGGCCTCCTACTGTGTACAGTATACAGTAGGAAGCTGTACACAGCCCCCAGTATACAGTAGAAGACCGCACACAGCCCCCAGTATACAGCAGGAGGCCACACAGAGCTGCCAGTAAACAGCAGAAGCTCAGACACAGTCCCAAGTATACAGCAGGTGTTTGCACACATCAACCAGTATACAGCAGGAGGTTGAACACAGCCCCAAGTATACAAAAGGAGGCCGCACACAACACCCAGTATATAGCAGGAGGCCGCACATAGCCCCAGTATACAGCAGGAGGCCGCACACTGATCCCAGTATACAACAGGAGGCCGAACACTGATCTCAGTATACAACTGCAGGATACACACAGCCTCCAGTATACAACAGGAAGATGCACATAGCCTACAGCAGTAGGCTGCACACAGCCCAGTATACATGTGTAGGCTGTACACAGACTCCAGTATACAGTAGGAGGCTGCCCACAGCCCACAGCCTTACAGTATAATAAAGGTGGATGCACACAGTCCCCAGTATACAGCATGAGGCTGCACACAGACCAAAGCATACCATAGGATGCTGCACATAGCCCCAAGTATAAAGAAGGGAGCCACACACAACTCCTAGTAGACAGCAGGAAGCCACACACAGTCCCAAAATATGCGGCGGAATGCTGTACAAAGCCGCACGTATACAGAAGGAGGCCATACACAGCCCCAGTATACAGCAGAAGGCCACACACAGCACTTACTATACAGCAGGAGGTCACATACAGCCTCCAATTCACCACAGAAGGCCATACACAACCCCCAGTATACAATTTGAGGTCGTACATAACCCCCAGAATACAGCAGGAGGCATCACACAGCCCACAGTATAGAGCAAGAGTCAGCACACCCCCTCCAGTATACAGCAGGAGGCCGCACACACACTCCAGTATACAGCAGGAGGCTGAACAAAGCCCCGAGTATACAGCAAGACATCACACACATCCCCCAGTATACCGCAGTAGGCACTAAATATCCCTCTATATGCAGCAGGAGGCTGCTCACAGCCCCAATTACACAGCAGGACCCCGCACACAGCCTCAGTATAAAGCAAAAGGCTGCACACAGGCCCAGTATAAAGAAAGAGGCTGCAGAAATCACCATGTATACAGCAGGAGACCACACACAGCCCCGAATATACCACAGAAGGCCACAGAAAGCCCCCAGTATACCACAGGAGGATGTACACAGCCCCCAGTGTACTGCAGAAGGCCTCACACAGCACCCTGTTCACCACAGAAGGACTTACACAGCCCTCAGTACACAGCAGGAAGCTGCACACAGCCCCAAATATACAGTAGGATTTGCACAGCCCTCAGTACACAAACGTAGGCCAAACTCTGCCCCCAGTACACGACAGTAGGCTGCATACAGCCTCCATTATACTGCAAGAGGCCGCACACAGCCGTCAGTATACAGCAGAAGGCTACACACAACCACACGCTTAAGAAAGGTTCACACTTCAGAACCAAAGCATTGTCACTGCTACTATCATCTAAAAAAACTATTTTTTTCTTTTTTATCATACTGCTTGGTGTGCCTCCATTATCTATCTATCTATCTATCTATCTATCTATCTATCTATCTATCTATCTATCTATCTATCTATCTATCTATCTACATCTAGCTATCTATAAGTAAATGGCACTTCAATTTAAGTTCTAGTGAGAAAAAGCATCATTTAAAGCTTAAAAAGGACTTTGGTGCATGTGCAGTGCGCATTTTGAAGCCTGGCCGTACACGTCATAAGCCCCAACAATGCATCGGGCCAGATATGACGTTCCGGTCTGGCACATCATAGTAGCAATGGGGGTGGGAATTTCAAAAAGAAGTGGCACAGCACAAGGAATGAGGATGCCCAGCGGGGTATGCTAGGAGCCAGCGAGGAGGGTAGAATGGAGCCCTGGAGCTCACATTTCTAGTCTACGGATGTAGACGTCTTGTAAGTTATAAATTATTTTTCTTAAAGTTATTGGGGCACTTTCAGACAGGGATGGTTAGGGATCATCTAGCAAGGTGCAGGGACAGGTAGTGATAGCATAGGGGGCTAAAACAAGCTGACGGGTTCCCTTTAAAAAGGCTGTGTTTGGTCACTAACCAGTGATTGTCAAATCCTTCAGTTTGTATTAAAAAGGCATGCTTTTGCCTAAAATCAGGGATTACCAAATTCTTCATCTACTATACAATTGTCTAAGGCATCTGTCGGTCACAGAAATCGTGCACCAGACAGAGGTCGCTCATTGAGCGCAGGCTATGCAAATTGGCGCGAGAATTCAATGTTCGAATTTCACACCAATTTGCAGCCCGGCAACAAAAATGGGAGCTGCAGGAGGGAGTGGGAGATCTCCTGCTCCCGCTCATATAATATGTATAGCCGCTCTCCATCACCGTGGTGCTGAAACCACACCAAGGTGATGGGCTGGGGGAGCGGCGCATATTATATGGTCCTGCGCCCCCCTGTGATGGCACATGCCCCCCTATGTTAGATATGGCCCTCATGCTGCTGCCATAGTAAAATAATAAACTGTATACTTACCTCCTGGCTCCTCCTCCAGCGCTGATCTCCGGTGTCTCTCCGGTCTCTGGGCTGCTGTGATCGCACGCAGAGATGATGTCACTCTCTGCCGATCACATGACCTCACAGAACCAGGATGTGGAGGAGCTCTGCAGCATCATCTCTGCCCGATCACAGCAACAGCAGTGAGACCGGGAAGATCAGAGGTGGAGGAGGAGGTAAGTATAGAGTTTATTATTTTCCTATGGCAGCAGCATGGGGGCAATATCTAACACAGGGGGGCATGGGCCACACATAGGGGACGTGTGCCATGCATAGGGGATGTGAGCCATGTATAGGGGATGAGTGCCATGCATAGGCGATGTGTGCCCTGCATAGGGGACGTGTGCCCTGCATAGGGGACGTGTGCCACGCATAGGGGATGTGTGCCACACATAGGGGATGTGTGCCAAGCATAGGTGACGTGTGCCCTGCATAGGGGACATGTGTGCCACGCATAGGGGACGTGTGGCGTGCATAGGGGACGTGTGCCCTGCATAGGGGACGTGTGCCCTGCATAGGGGACATGTGCCCTGCAAAGAGGACATGTGCCATGCATAATGGACATGAGCCATGCATAGGGGACGTGTGCCATGCATAGGGGACGTGTGCCACGCATAGGAGATGTGTGCCATGCATAGGGGATGTGTGCCACACATAATGGACATGTGCCAAGCATAGGGGACGTATGCCAGCATAGATACGGGACGTGTGCCACGCATAGGGGACGTGTGCCACGCATAGGGGACATGTGCCATGCATAGGGGACGTGTGCCACGCATAGGAGATGTGTTACACGCATAGGGGATGTGTGCCACACATAATGGACATGTGCCAAGCATAGGGGACGTAAGCCACGCATAGATAGGGGACATGGGCCATGCATATTGGAAGTGTGCCATGCATTGGGGATGTGTGCCATGCATAGGGGATGTGTGCCATGCATAGGGGACATGCGCCATGATTATTGGAAGTGTGCCATGCATAGGGGACGTGTGCCATGCATAGGGGACGTGAGCCATGCATAGGGGACGTGTGCAATGCATAGGGGATGTGTGTCATGCATAGGGGATGTGTGCCCTGCATA
Organism: Allobates femoralis; assembly: GCA_033576535.1. Taxonomy (NCBI): domain Eukaryota; kingdom Metazoa; phylum Chordata; class Amphibia; order Anura; family Aromobatidae; genus Allobates; species Allobates femoralis. The sequence continues at coordinate 220,211,207 of JARQOC010000007.1, read as the reverse complement.
GGGGACGTGTGCCCTGCATAGGTGATGTGTTCCATGCTTAGGGGACGTGTGCAATGCATAGGGGACGTGTGCCACGCATATTGGACGTGTGTCATGCATAGGGGACGTATGCCACGCATATTGGACGTGTGTCATGCATAGGGGATGTGTGCCATGCATATTGGATGTGTGCCATGCAAGGGGATGTGTGCCAGGCATAGGGGATGTGTGCCACGCATAAGGGACGTGTGTCTCGCATAGGAGACGTGTGCCCTGCAAAGGGGACGTGTGCCCTGCATAGGGGACGTGTGCCATGCATAATGGATATGAGCCATGCATAGGGGACGTGTGCCATGCATAGGGGACGTGTGTAATGCATAGGAGATGTGTGCCACGCATAGGGGATGTGTGCCACGCATAATGGACATGTGCCAAGCATAGGGGATGTGTGCCACGCATAGATAGGGGACAGGAGCCACGCATAGGGGACGTGTGCCACGCATAGGGGACGTGTGCCACGCATAGGGGATGTGTGCCATGCATATAGGGGACATGTGCCATGCATATTGGAAGTGTGCCATGCATAGGGGACATGTGCCATGCATAGGGGACGTTTGCAACACATAGGGGATGTGTGTCATGCATAGGGGATGTGTGCCCTGCATAGGGGACGTGTTCCATGCTTAGGAGACATGTGCAATGCATAGGGGACGTGTGCCACACATAGGGAACGTGTGCCACGCATAGGGGACATGTGCTAGGCATAGGGGACATGTGCCATGCATAGGGGACGTGTGCCACGCATAATGAACATGTGCCATGCATAGGGGACGTGTACTATGCATAGTGGACTTGTGCCATGCATAGGGGATGTGTGCCACGCATAATGGACATGTGCCAAGCATAAGGGACGTGTGCCTCGCATAGATAGGGGACGTGTGCCACGCATAGGGGACGTGTGCCATGCATAGGGGACGTGTGCCATGCATAGGAGATGTGTGCCACGCATAGGGGATGTGTGCCACGCATAATGGACATGTGACAAGCATAGGGGATGTGTGCCACGCATAGATAGGGGACGTGAGCCATGCATAGGGGACATGAGCCATGCTTAGGGGACGTGTGCCACGCATAGGAGATGTGTGCCATGCATATAGGTGACATGTGCCATGCATATTGGAAGTTTGCCATGCATAGGGGACGTGTGCCATGCATAGGGGAAGTGTGCCATGCATATTGGACGTGTGCCATGCATAGGGGACGTGTGCCATGCATAATGGACGTGTGCCATGCATAGGGGATGTGTGCCATGCATAGGAAATGTGTGCCATGCATAGGGGTTGTGTGCCATGCATAGGGGACGTGTGCCATGCATAATGGAAGGGTGCCATGCACAGGGGACATGTGCCATGCATAATGGATGTGTGCCATGCATAAAGGATGTGTACCATGCATAGGGGACGTGTGCCATGCATAGGGGACGTGTGCCATGCATAAGCAGGGCCGCACTGTCCATTGGTCAATATGAGCCTTTAGGCTCAGGGGGAATGGAGGCAGGGGGAGCCGCAGAGCAGAAGGTGGCAGCGCCTGCACCATACAGCCGGCTCCCTGTGTGACATGCGCCGGCTGCATAAGGTAAAAATTGCCAGTGGCGGCTACCAACAGCAGCCCCCCTGCTCCTCACTCGCAGCTGCCGACAGCAACCCCCCTAGATTCTCACCTAGGCTCAGGCGGCAGAGAGCCTTACTGCACCCCTGTGCATAGGGGAAATTAATCTGAAATGCGTACCGGCAAATATGTTATTTTACAAAAAAAGCACTGGCAACGCATCAGCGACGAGGGATTGCCGTGGCAGAGACGACAACACTACACTCACATAGCGGGCAGGAAAGCCCACTTCACTGTTGGCTTTCCCATCCTGCTATTTGAAATGAACGGTGATGTGAAAACGACCAGGCCGGGTCGTATCGGTATCGGTATCGCTGGTGTGTCGTTATGTGTGATGGGGGCTCTATTCTTATAGGAACTCTGATGACGTCACAATCATGGCCAGAGCAAGATCACATGGCTGTGACATCAGCAGAGGTCCTTAAGCTAAACGCACACAGCACCAGGAGCCAGGTACTGTAGACCACTTACACCCACACACCTTACAATCACCCTGCACTCACACTCACCCACCACTCACAGTCACCCTGCACTCACTTCATACTCTGCCCTGCATTCAAGTCACACTCTGCCCTGCACTCACGTTACACTCTGCCCTACACTCACGTCACACTCTGCCCTGCACTCACATCAGAGTCTGCCCTGCACTCACGTTACACTCTGCCCTGCACTCACGTCACACTCTGCCCTGCACTCACGTCACACTCTGCCCTGCACTCACGTCACACTGAGCCCTGCACTCACGTCACACTCACCTTGCATTCACCTCACACTTAGCCCTACACTCACCTTGCACTCACCTCACACTTAGCCCTGCACTCACCTTGCACTCACGTCACTCTGTCTCTAACGCAAAACCTGCGTCGCTGATTGTTCGCGGCTGGCTGGGAGCGACCAATCAGCGACACGGGATTTCCGTTACAGCGAAACAGGCACAGTCCACCTGGTCTCCTGGCCCCCCCTCCGCTCGGTCTCCTGCCCCCTGCTCACCCGCTCCATGCTCCATCTGCCCGTCGCTCACCCTACCATTCTTCTTCTTTTCATGGCATAGACTCCAGAAATTCAAAGGCCGGCGTGGGGTGGGGGTGGAGCTACCAAAGGGGGCGTCGTGATGGCCATGAACAAGGGCACGCCCACCACATCAGGGCTATGCACTTGGACACGCCTACTATGACGCCCCCTGTTAACTCCGCCCCCTGAGACCTTGGAATTGTTGACGTCTATGCTGGTGGAAGACGAAGAAGACATGCTAGGGTGAGAGGCGGCTGGACAGAAGCCTGGAGTGGGTGAGAACTAAGGGGGTCACTGCTGCACGTTCGCACAACCGCACCGCTGTACTCCCGCACCGCTGCACACCCACATATTCTAGAATACCCGATGCGTTAGAATCGGGCCACCATCTAGTTTTCTTATAAAAAGGCTGCATTTGGCCTCTAACCAGTGATTGTCAAATCCTTCAGTTTCTCCTAAAAAGGCTGTGCTTAGCCTATAACCAGTGATTGCCAAATCATTCAGTTTGTTGTAAAAAGGTATTTTTTGCCTTAAAGGGAACCAACTACCTAAAAATACCTATCTAACCTATAAATATCTGTCCCTGGAGCCTAATATTACTATTCTAACCATCCCTTACTGACTAAATCTACCTAACTAGATGCACAATAAATCACTTTTTATACTTACCAAATCCTTGTCTGATGGGCGTTCCTCCAGGGTCTTTGACGGATAGGCGGGTCTCCTCGCCGCGCTCGCACCCGCCTTGCTGCTGTCCATCTTCTTTCCAGGGCGGCATCTTCTTCCAGGAGGATTCAAATTACCCACCCATTGCGTCCTTGCAATTAGCGGGTCACTTGCTGCAGGCCCTGCGTCACTTCCGCCCGCAGCGTCACTGGTACACCCAGGCCGGCTTCAGAGCATGCGAAGATGGCATGCTGAAGCCGGCCTGGGCGTATCATAGACCCAACGACTCGGCGGGCTGAAGTGATGCGAGGCCTGCAGCACGTGATCCGCTCATTGCAAGGACGCGATAGGCGGGTAATTTGATTCCTCCTGGAAGAAGATGCCGCCCTGGAAAGAAGATGGACAGCAGTGAGGCGGGTGAGAGCGTGCCGAGAAGACCCGCCTATCCGTCAAAGACCCTGAAGGAACACCCATCAGACAAGGATTTGGTAAGTATAAAAAGTGATTTATTGTGCATCTAGTTAGGCAGATTTAGTCAGTAAGGGATGGTTAGAATAGTAATTTTAGGCTCCAGGGACAGATATTTATACGTTAGATTTTTAGGTGGTTGGCTCCTTTTAAGGCATTGGTTGCAAAATCCTTAATTTTACCCTGAAATCACTGTGTTTGACCTCTAACCAGTCATTGCCAAATTCTTCATTTTGTACGATAAAGGCTTTGTTTGGCCTCATTCAAGTGCTTTCCAAATCTGAGTGTTTATGAGTGTGAAATCCCGAGGTTGGTGGAAAGGGGAAGGGGTAAAGAGTTGTTGGAAAGTGGAGTAGGCTTTGTGTGTGAGGTGTACATGAGGTAGGTGCAACTGCTAATGTTAAGAAAAAATTCAGCTCACTCCTGTGATGCTGTTCCAATCCGGGAGGATCACGGTGACCCCACTGCTGTACAGCACTGAAGGTAATTGAGGAAATTAGAGTTGGAACCAACTCAACACACCGGAGTAATTACAAATTCACAAAATCTTTATTATAAATCTTTTAAAAATAAAAGTGATGAGAAATTTGGTATCTCAGACAACAAAGCAATAAAGAGGGTGGTATGCTTGATGATTCCTGTTATACACACCACCCCTCTTTATTGCTTTGTTGTCTGAGATGCCCAGTTTTTCATCACTTTTATTTTAAAAGGATTTCCAATAAAGATTTTGTGAATTTTTAATTACTCTGGTGTGTTGAGCTGGTTCCAACTCTAATTTCTTCTACGGCTAATGTTTCTGAAAGCTGTACTGACCAAACATTGGCTTGTCATATCCCAAGCGAAGTGACAGCTTCTGTTACAGGACAGCTTACTCAAGTCTCTTTGCTTGCCAGCAGCAGAGTGATAAAAGTTGTGGATGAGGCCCAGAAAGAGTTCTTGCTATAGTTCATAACAAGCATTGCATCAACTAACCTGTCCTCCTCTTCCTCCACTTCAACATCACAAACAGTACAGTCCTCATAGGTGGCACCCAAATTACCCCTGTGTCACCCTGTGTCACAACTCTCCAACTGCAAAACTAATTGTGGGAAAACACAGATGGAAGATTCTGCAGAGATGTTCATACATTCTATTCCATCAAAATCAGAGAACTGCTTCAAAGATTCACTTACTCCAGAGGATTAAAGCATCTGCACCAATGCCCAAAAGGAGGCGATTGACTCTCATGGTGAGTGGAGTGGGACAATAGAGAGGATAAGGATGAGGTTCGAGATCCCACTTGGAATCAATCCAGAATCATGCAGGTGAGAGTCTCAGCAGAGGACGTAGATGAGGAGGAAGACGAGAAGCTTAGGTTACATCTTCCTGCACAGAGACTGAGGGCTGCAAGCACGGCAAGCAGTTGCATGAGGTATGAGGGCTCCCATCCAATAGGCTTACACGTGTCACTCATACCCCTGTTCCTGATCAATGTTTAACCTTGAAATGCCTGGCCAGGGCCTGTTCCAGACCCTGTGCCATGCATGCAGGCTGTGGCATTATATAGTATTTATTCTATGTGTCAATTTATGCTACTTTGGTGGTATGTGGCCATAATTTTTTAAAATGTGGAGACTCTTCTTTTGGTGTCTTTTTTGTGTGTTTTGTACATTTAGAAGGGCTCTCTGAGCACCATGTTAACACCTGTCACTCATTTCCCTGTTCCTGATCAATGTTGAAGCTTGAAATGCTGGGCGAGGCCTTGTTCCATGTATTCATAAAGCACAATGTTGAAACTTTTAACTCTGGAAAATATATGACACGTTTTCTGGTGTCTTTCCCTAAATTGATCAGTATTTGCAGCTTTTGTGCCTCTCTTAAGGTGTTTTCTAGGCCCTTGATTCTGCCTCTAATTTGTTTGAATGGGGTTTGGAAGTTTGTCAAACTATTTGCCTAACTATTCGGTTAACATACGCCCATTCGGTGAACTGAACCCGAACTTCAAAAGGTTTGCTCACCTCTATTGACAAGAACCTACTATATATCCAATATCTAATATATAAAAGCCCAAGCTCACTTCCGTCAGTTTCGGCAGGACTTCCGTAACTGTGTCCTCGGCTACGTGACGTCACTGGAGCCCTACACCCCTTCAGGGTGAACCAAGATGGCGGCCGTAAGCGGGACCCGGGACTCAGGCAGCCCCGCCACGCTTACGGCCGCCCCTACACTGCGCAAAACACACACACATCACGGGCGGGAGATGACCGCCTTCAGCCGGACGTCTCCTGCCCGCCACACACCACTTCAGGGAGATTACCACCTAATGCACTGCGCGGCTCTCATGTAAGACCCCCGCTCCTCCTGTCTCCTACCCGCGCTTCCCCCCGGTCCTCCTGTCTCCTGCCCGCGCTCCCCCACGGTCCTCCTGTCTCCTGCCCGCACTCCCCCCGGTCCTCCTGCTCCTCTCCGCCCCCTGCCCTCTCCACTCCTCGCGGCCCCCCTTGCTCCCCCAGCCCAGGGCCGCACCATTCATCCTGTCCATGCGGGAGGGGGAGCGGCTGTGCAGAAGGAGCCGCCGCTATCCCCACACAGCCACTTCCTGCCTGCCGCCCGGCGCCGGGAGCGGCAAGTTTAACAGCTGTGAGCATGATGCATGTGTGTGCTGTGTGCATGATGCATGTGTGTGCTGTGTGCATGATGCATGTGTGTGCGGGCATGATGCATGTGTGTGCTGTGCATGATGCATGTGTGTGCATGATGCATGTGTGTGCATGATGCATGTGTGTGCATGATGCATGTGTGCAGGTGTGCTGTGTCATGATGCATGTTGTGCTGTGTGCATATACATGTTGTGCTGTGTGCATCATACATGTGTGCAGCTGTGCTGTGTGCATGCCATGATACAGTTGTGTGCATGATGCATGTGTGTGCGGTTCTGTGTGCATGATGCATGTCTGTGCTGTGTGCATCATACATGTGTGTGCAGCTGTGCTGTGTCCATGATACATGTGTGTGCAGGTGTGCTGTGTCCATGATACATGGTGTACATGTGTGCTGTGTGCATGATACATGTCTGTGCTGTGTGCATCATCATGTGTGTGCAGTTGTGCTGTGTCCATGATACATGTGTGTGCAGGTGTGCTGCGTCCATGATACATGTGTGTGCATGTGTGCTGTGTCCATGATACATGTGTGTGCAGGTGTGCTGTGTGCATTATACATGTGTGTGCTGTGTGCATGATACATGTGTGTGCAGGTCTGCTGTGTGCATGATGCATGTGTGTGCAGGGGTGCTGTGTGCATGATGCATGTGTGTGCAGGTGTGCATGACACGTGTGTGCAGGTGTGCTGTCTGCATGATACATGAGCGCCACGTTAAAACCTGTGTGCATGATGCATGTGTGTGCTGTGTGCATGATGCATGTGTGTGCAGTGTGCTGGCATGATGCATAGGTGTTGGGCTGTAGTGTGCTGTGTGCATGATGTCATGTGTGCTGTGTGCATGATACATGTGTGTGCAGGTGTGCTGTGTGCATGATGCATGTGTGTACAGGTGTGCATGATACATGTGTGTGCACGTGTGCTGTGTGCATGATACATGAGCGCCAACTTAAAGAGCTGTGTGCATGATGCATGTGTCTGCTGTGTGCATGATACATGTGGGTTAAGGTGTGCTGTCTGCATGATGCATGTGCATCCAGGGTGTGCTGTGTACATGATGCATGTGTGTGCAAGTGTACTAGCTCCATCCTAATCCCCCCCCCCCCACCATCCTGCTACTCCGGCTCCATCCTGCCTCGCTCGCTCCATCCTGCCCTGCTGCCTCCATCCTGCCCCGCTCGCCTCCATCCTGCCCCGCTCACCTCCATCTTGCCCCGCTCGCCTCCATCCTGCCCCGCTCACCTCCATCCTGCCCTGCTCACTCCATTCCGGCTTCCCCGCCACCATCCTGCCCCACTGGCTCCATCCTGCCTCGCTGCCCACCATCCTGCTCCTCCGGCTCCATCCTGTCCCGCTCACTCCATCCTGCTCCGCTCCCCACTATCCAACCCTACCCACTGCCACCATCCTCCTCCTCCGCCTCCATCCTGCCCGCTCCCTCCATCCTGCCTCCCGCTGTTCTTGCCCCCCCTCTGCCTCCATCCTGCCCCCTTCTGCTTCCATCCTGCCCCCAATCTGCCTCCATCCTGCTCCGCCTCCATCCTGCCCCCCCTCCGCTCCATCCTGCCCCGCCCCCCGCTCCATCCTGCCCACCTGCCATCCGACACAATCCTGCCCCCCTCTGCTCCATCCTGCCCCCCCCGGCAGTTAGCGGTCATGTGACCTGATCAGCTGATCGGTTTCCCAGGCAACCACAGGTCCTAAACGCCTGTAGGACCTAGAATATGGAGGTGGAGCGAGCCGGCGGGCAGGTGAGTATCCTCACTGAGGATTTTTTTACTTTTACTGTGGAGAAGCGGGGAGCCGCGGGGAGCGCAGTATCGCCATACACCATAGTGCTGCTATACATGTACTGTAATGTACCGCCATATACCATCGTGCTGCTATACATGTGCTGTAATGTACCGCCATATACTATAGTGCTGCTATACACGTACTGTAATGTACCGCCATATACTATAGTGCTGCTATACATGTACTCTAATGTACCGCCATATACTATAGCGCTGCTATACATGTAATGTAATGTACCGCCATATACTATAGCGCTGCTATACATGTACTCTAATGTATCGCCATATACTATAGTGCTGCTATACATATACTATAATGTACCGCCATATACTATAGCGCTGCTATTCATGTAATGTACCGCCATATACTATAGTGCTGATATACATGTACTGTAATGTACCGCCATATACCACAGTGCTGCTATACATGTACTGCAATGTACCCCCATATACCATAGCATTGCTATACATGTCATTTAATGTACCACCATATACCATAGCGCTGCTATATGTATATCTAATATAGATAAAACCCGAAGGCTCACTTCCGTCACTTTGCCCACAACTTCCGTCACTTTGTCATGGCCAAAGTGACGTCACCACAGCGCTACATCTGTCCAGGGTGGACCAACATGGCGCCCCTAAGAGGAGCGGGACTCAGGCAGCCCCGCCACGCTTACGCCGGCCCCTACACTGTCCAAAATACACAACACGGCCAGGAAATGACTGGCATTAGCCGGTCGTCTCCCGCCCGCCACACACCACTTCGGCAGATGACCGGCTAATGCCGGTCGTCTCCCGAGTGCCTTGCGCTCGCTCCGGACGGTTTCAGAGGTGCAGGCTACTCCCCCTCACTTCCAGTGTTCGGGGCTGTTGATGGCTCTCAGCGGAATAGCGGCCGCACGGACTGGCCTCCGCTCCTGGACTGGCCCCAGACTCCGGGGGTCAGCCCTGTGCCGGACCGCCAGCAGTAGGCCAAGTGGCCCGAGGATACGGAGCCAGCTGGTGTGCAGCCTGAAAGAAGAGAGAGAGGTGTGCAGCCTAGAGGAGGACAGGTGTACTGAGCGGTGATGTCACCGCTCCAGCCTCCTTTCTCTTCACTCCTCCAGCCGGACCTCTCCTCACTCCTCCAGCAGGACCTCTCCTCACCCCTCCAGCGCCACCTCTCCTCACCCCTCCAGCGCCACCTCTCCTCACCCCTCCAGCGCCACCTCTCCTCACCCTTCCAGCGCCACCTCTCCTCACCCCTCCAGCGCCACCTCTCCTCACCCCTCCAGCGCCACCTCTCCTCACACCTCCAGCA